>JAMKCH010084999.1:0-44360 GCA_023653785.1 Ophioderma brevispina | reverse complement strand
GCAAATATGACGTCACCATTCAGTAATGAGAGTAATGAGCGGCGCTCTTCATTTGTAAAATGTATTGAAAGAAGTGTGTACGGGCTGTGCCAATACCAATTGAGTAATTGGAATATTTATTGGATTTAATGACAGTTGTGATGTTCTTTAGCAAGTAACGCAGGTCTTTTGATTCAATCGATTGGATCTAAGGCGATTAAGATGAATAGGCGGTTGAACAAATCATCTGTTGAAGTAACAATCGAACCATCTCCTTTCTCATCTTCGCTGGTCATATTAAAAATCCCATTCTGATTCTCGAAGTATGGGGAAGACGGTTTGAAAATGTTTTCTGTAGTTTGAAGGGTGCTGAATCAATTTTTTGGGTCCAACCTCTGTGGGCAACTTGGTAAAATAATTTCAAATTGGTAAAATTAGTACGGGGTAAGTTTGAAATCTAGTCAATTTGCGATTATTATCAGCAATGCCCGGGGCCACTTGTATTCAAAGATGGATATGATGCGTGAACAAGAAAACGCGTAAAAAGGGTCTCTTTTTTCCAACAGGCGATGTACGCGGGTACATTGATTAGGGTGTCGAAAACAACAAAATATGGAAAAAAGGGTATTTTTTTTTCGTAACCCTGAAATTGTGATTTACGCGAGATAAAAATCATCAAAAACATTGTAATTTGGAAGTAAAGCAACATGAGCAAAGCCAGATAACAAGGGTATATTATCAACATAATGCATTGCTTACTTATTTAGGGTAGCAAAAACAGACAAAATGCTTGTTTAAGGTATGTTTTTAGTCGGTAGAAATAATTGTTTAGGGTGCATTTCGGAAGTCCATGTTCACGCATCATATCCACTTTTGAATACAACTGGCCCCCCGGGGAGCAATGCTATCTCAGTGCTCTTGTTCGACTTGTATGCTAACTGAAAGGATTGAGGCAAAGTATACTATGTATAATAGAGACACCGTGAATAGCAGTTTTTTCAATAATTTTAAGATATTAGCTTACAGTAAGTACTTTAATTGCTTTTAGCAAGTGTAGACTTTAAGTAGTGTTATCACAGTGGCATCTTCCAAAGCAGGTAGGAAAATACTATTACTACATGCGTTGAAAATAGAAACAATAGCGGGAACAAATTTGTACAAGTTCTTTTCTCAGCAGCCACGCGGTCAAGGCATCCAGTGCAAAAGAGGATTTTGAAGCAGAATAAACTATCTTGATGATCTCACGCTATCAACCGGTTCAAATGGGACATGAAGCATCCATCGATGAAATTGTCGGTGAAACGAGTAGCCGTGGCCAACAAAAATTATCAGCTTAATAATTTACTATGGAAAAGATAACGCTTCCGGGAGGTGCTTACTCTCTTATTTCCTTTTTTATTGAATTGCCATTGGTTGACAGCAGCCATTTGTCATACACGGATGCACACTGACCCTACGGGCGGTGTTCTTAATTGATTTCTATGCTTGTTTGTAGCAAAAACATCATTGTGCGTGTAAGAACAACTTAAGGAATGTGAACATTTACCACAAAAGTCGGCAATTCGCGATGGGCTTTTGCAGCTCAAGAACAAACTTCTTCGTAACAATTACAAATGAAGAGCGCCGCTCATTACTTTCATTACTAAATGGTGACGTCATATTTGTGATACAGCTTGGGGAGATTTCTGAAAATTATGCAATGTGTATTCATGACATTCGAGAGACTTCTTAGACCTCAGGTGGTCAAAATTATATGCGCAATGATAATGGGAAAATCCGGGATCGTCTCGGCTATTGGATTCAAGATTCAATTTATTCAGCATAACATATCGTACGAGACAGAAATGTATAATACAGTATATTATATATTCTATTACCGCTACTGCCCATTATTCAAAAGCGCGCTCTTTGATTGGTTGTTTACTGCCCATTATTCTGCAATAATGGGTCGAGATTACGCTCTAATGCGTGATGTAAAGCGCACATTCTTTTCGGCGCGTGCCACCATCATTATAAGCACACACGCTAATATTTACGCGAAGAAGACAAAGTGCGCGCTCTAAAGACGTAAACAACTGTTACGTTTTTAGTAAGAAAGGGCCAGTTTTTCGGGTATTATTTTACTTTCTTACGGTAATAGAATAGAAATAAAGGGTGCGATGTTCATGTTTATGTTGAATAATGTGTCCTCGGCAGTAAAACCATTTTAATAATAGGTCTCGGCTTCGCCTCGTCCATTATTTATGTTTTTACTTGCCTCGGACACATTATTATTACATAAACATGAAAATCGTACCCTTTATTTCTTAAATAATACATAATACATGAAGTATCAATTATAAACTGTACTAAGATGAACAGGTGCGGAATGTGATATGCTAGGACCAGTAATGGACAACCCGATAGGGCTTATAGTTATTGGCCCTGTAATCCATAAAGTAAAATATACTCAATATTACAATAATATTACAATAATGACACAAGTAAGGGATGATATAAAATATTACACAGGTAAATATACATAACAAGAAAACAAACAATATATCTAACCTAAACAAACACTTAACGGGAAAACAGGATACGGGAATTGGACAAGAAAGACAGACCTTTCAACATATCTTGCTGAGGTATGTAATACTATTGCATAATGAGGAAGCAGAGGTTGAAGAGGTAGAGGTGAAGAAAAAAAGTAAGGAGTAGAGATAGAAATGAGATGAAGAATAAAGTGAGGAGAGAAATAAGGACTTGGGGAGTAATTTAATAAGAATTGTACTGGTTGATGAAATGTTTTTTCAGTTGAGCTTTGAAAGTATTTTTGTTTGTAATTGTTTTGATGGATTCTGGGAGATCATTCCAAAGTTTTGCGCCGTGATACTGAATAAAGTGCTTTTCAGAGGTAGATTTTGGGAGGGGAAGATGGAGTTTTGTCAGCTTGTCTGGTGTTATAGCTGTGGATTTGTCTGTTTGTGGTAAAGTAATTCCTGAAGTTCGGAGGCAAATGATTGTTGTGATAGTCAAACATGAAGAGCGCTGTTTGAAGTTGGTTGAGGTGCTCTAATTTAAGTGTTTTCAGTGAGTGAAATAATGGCAAAGTGTGAGTTCTCAAATGATGTTACAGTAGCTAAGGTATGGGAGAACTAGTGTGTTGTAAAGTGATTTTAAGGTGTAGTCTGGAAGGTGGTGTTTAACTCTGTAGATTGTACCAATTGCGTGAGACGCTTTGGTAGTGACAGAGTTGATGTGTTCGTTCCATGTTAGTTTGTCGTCGATTGTAATGCCAAGAAATTTGGTTGAGTGTACCTGGGAGATTGTCTGGTTATCTACTGTTAATGTTTGATTGTGATTGGTGTTGTGTGTAGAGAAAAGCATGTAGTTAGTTTTTGAAACATTGAGAGAAAGTTTGTTAGCCCGAAACCAGTCAGTGATTTTTGCGAGTTCATGATTCATGTTGTTAAAAAGTGCATTAATGTTAGAGTTTGAGAGAACAATGTTTGTGTCATCTGCAAATAAGATTAGTTGTAGTGTGTTAGAGATGTTGGTGATGTCATTCATGTAAATGATGAAAAGTAGGGGTCCAAGGATTGAGCCTTGAGGGACGCCAACTGTGATAGGTTTGATTGATGATGTGATGGAGTGTACGTAGACTGATTGTGAGCGGTTAGTAAGGTAACTCCTGAACCACTCCAAAGCTACTCCACGGACACCGTAATGATAAAGCTTGTGAAGAAGAATGTTGTGATCAAAGGTGTCGAAAGCCTTGGAGAGATCCAGGGATACCCCCATGGTGTGGAGTTTATTTTTTAGTGCAAGGTTGAGGTGAGTTGTTAGTTCAAGGAGTGCCATGTAAGTTGAGCGTTTGGGCCTAAAACCGTATTGTTCATCGACAAGAATGTTGTGCTTATTGAAGAATGTAGACAGACGTGTGTACATGATTTTTTTCAAGTAGTTTTGAAAAAGATAGAAGAACAGAATGGGCCTGTAATTTGCAATGTTATGTGCATCTTTGTGTTTGTAAATTGGAATGACTTTGGCTGATTTGAGGTGATCTGGAAAAGTTCCGGTGAGTAGTGATTGGTTAAATATGTGCATCAGAGGCGATATGATGTTATCATATGATTTGTTAGCAATCCCAGGATCTATCTTGTCGGTACCACAATCTTGTTCATAAGTCCTTGGAACACCTGTTAATATTGGCAGCTATGAAAGAGATAATAGGCTTGAAACGCATTGTAACTATAACTTTCTTTCCCCCTCCCCCTCCCCTCCCAATGAGTGTTGAAAATAATATGGTGCGAGATTGCTCAAGTTTGTCGTGCTCATGCAACATTGAAATGAGGGGGCGGGAACCAAATCTGCAACAAAGTGTTCCAACATTTTGATCAAGATGTATCCTGAACTGCCAAAAAATCCCCATTTACAGATTTTACAAAACGCCTCAAACTCAAAAACGCTTAAGGTAAAACATGATTGTGTTAAAGGCGAAGAATGAGGCTCATCCCTCAAAGATTAATATAACCAGTTTTTTTTTTGTAAATAGAATCCTATTTTTCTGGGCATTACATGCATTTATTCAGTGGATTTAAAAATTTCATTAATTTTTACTAAGGAGAACTTTAGTTAACAAAAACATTACACTAAAAAAGGAGCATATTATAATAGAATTCAGGCACTAATATACACACAACCTACACGCTAAACGCAAATGAACACATGTCGGTAGACGTGTATATATTGTGCGCAATGTGTGTGGAGGGGGGGAATGCCGCAAAGTCAAGTATGAATCATAAAGACTAGAAATGATTAGATGAGCCAAAGGAGAAGGATCAAATACTGAACGTGATCAATAACTGTATGTACGATAAACTTCATTTCTATAACTTACCTAATACTCGTTTTTCCGCATATAGCATCGCATTTTTGGTGTATGGACAGGTGATGCGTGTTGGGGGGGGGGTAGTATGTATAGAGAGCTGACCGTGTTCTATCAGATCTCAGGACGAACTATGGACAGCAATACGAATTTAAAGTTATACGGTGGATTTGGAAAAATAGTGTTCTTCAATTATTAGCGGAGTGATTTGGTTGAACGCACCAAAATAACACAATATGGATTCGAACTTAAGACTTCAATGTAGCAATGGTTACAAGCCATTGGATTTGCCACTACACTACCACGTTGTATTTGTTTCGGGTGTAACTGAGCCCTATTAAAATGGCTACGATCAGAGATGCATTGTGGTAATCACCGGTCTACCCAGAAATTTAAAAATACATATAGGAATTCCTTTTTACGTTTTTGTAGACCGATGCGATTGCATCTATTTCGAGTCTATTTGAAATATTTTTGAGTTATTACTCTCTATTATGACGTGTTAACCGTTGTTGACCGAAAGCTTAGCAATCATAAGCTTGAATTGGCCATTTAAACTACGTTTGCAGATGACATAATCGGCAGAGATGCATAAGATTTGTTGATTGTCTTCATTTCATCGAGTTGTTCCTATGGTCAGTGGAAGTTCCTGTGGTCTGGTTAATCCATTGTTATGGGTTTCTATCACTTTCCATCGTGAAAATATACTGTTTTTCCCCCTTTTTTCTTGATATAATGGTTTCTAATATTATATATATAATATATATAGATATATATATATAGAATAGATCTCTATCTTTAATATACTATATTATCTAATATATATATATACTATATATATATCCTATCATTGTCTGTGTATCAACATATTTTGTTTAACTCGTGTTATCACATCCACTGCAGAAGCTACGTGCCGACGAAGCCTCTGGACAAGCCCGTTTTTCGTTTTTGTCATTTGTTATTTATTAACTACTTCATCACGGAATGCATCTATACAGATTCCGCTTAGAATATGCTCCGTTTTGCTGTTTTTTCTGTCCTTTATATATATATAATATATCTCATATATATTATATATATATATCTATATATATATATCTATATATATACTGCGTCGAACTTTGAACGTTCTTCTGATATCAGACTCCCTATTTTGATGGAATAGTGTGGTGGTGTCGAGGTTCTCGATCGTGTCACCCCCCTTTAAGCAGTGCCACATAGAAAAGAGCAACTCCCTATGACAAGAGCTTTAAGATATCGGCCTTAGTTTCCTTAATGGATGCCGTTTGTTTATCCATAAACAAATATACTTGCCAAAAGTAGTTTTATAAAAAATTCGGCAAAACAACGTGGGCATTGTGGAAGATTTTGGGGGGTTTTTTGGTCAAACTTGAATATTCACTACTATGTCTACAGCATTGTTTCGTAAGGACCGAAGCCCTTCACTCCTCAGAGACCAAATGCAAAAAGATATAAAATTCTCATTTATTTATTATCTCATTCTGCATTTGATCTCAGAGCAACGTGCGTGTAGGACAATTTTGTGGTTTTTTAGGTGTGGTGTGCGTGGTTGCGTTGAAAGTTCACGTATATTTTGTGGGTGTCAGTGTGTGCGTATGTGTGTGTGGGTGGCACTGCGTGTGCGTGCGTATGTTTGAGTGGGGGTGTCTTTGGCGCGCGAGTGTGGCTGGAATATACTGTGGCGTGCTTTTGGTCATGTTTTATTCGTAGTTATTTTTTCGTTGTTAAAACGTCCCTATATGAAATCGTCTGTTTTAGGTGTGTGTGGGTGATCGCGCATGTTGCGTGGCGTGCGTATGTGTGTGCGGGGACGATCGTGCTTATGTGTATTGTGTGTGTGTCTGTGAGTGGAAAGCACTTTCTGGTGCTTTCTGTCATGTATTAATTAAGTATTTTTAGTTTGTACTTTTACTTTCAATCTTTTGTATATGTTATTTATTAATTATTAATTTATTAAATTTCAAACTTAATGTTTAAAAATTCACAGTACAAGCCTTCGATTTTAACCTTTGTGTAATATTGATAAAGATATGAAGGTCAGCTTCATTTCCTGAAAAAATGGTGTTCTTAACTTAACCGTTTCTCGAGTTATGAGCGTTTTTGTAAACTTTTCTGTACAGGATTTTTTCTGACCTTTGGATACCATCTTGTTCATAAGTCTTGGAACACCTTTAATATTGCAGCTATGAAAGAGATAATAGTCTTGAAACGCTTTGTAACTATAACTAACTTTACTTTCCCCCTCCCCCTCCCCTCCCATCAGTGTTGAAAATAATATGGTGCGAGATGCTCAATTGTCGTGCTCATGCAACATTGAAATGAAGGGGGCGGGAACCAATCTGCACAAAGTGTTCCAACATTTTGAACAATATTGCACACTTTTACAGGTTTCAACAGGTGGCGATGTTTGTGCATTTCATCTACAGTACTGGATGCAGATATGAGTGAAGTGTTTTTTTGGAAGGTGTTTATTAAATGCGTTAATGGAAGGTGGACTTTTGGTTAGCCAAGTTTTGCCCAGTTAGTGGGGGGATGCGTTGAATCGCTTAGCGATGTCAAGCGGGTCAGTTAGCTGCTTATTATTATGAAAAGGTAGGATTTTTTTAGTGGATACCTTCCTGCCTACAATGTTTGGTTGAGGAATTCCAGTTTTGGTAAGATCATTTTGAGTTTCTGAATGTGGTTCTGGTTGTGTTTTTTTCTTGGCAATACGAATAATGTGAGTTTACATGTTTTTGTACTGTTGTATTGTTGTTTGGTTTGTGGTGTGTTTTTGCTTCAGGTATGTTTGGTATAGTCCGGCTTGTGGTGTTGATTGACTTGGAAATTGCTGTTGTCATCCAGGGCTGCTTATGGTTATTTACGATTTTTATGGTCTTCTTTTGTAGGGGGAATGATTCGTTATGATTCAGTGTTGAGTCTACGGTTAAAGGTGCGAATGTTGTGATCTCTGTAGTCACCTTTAGTGATTGTTGTTTTGTGGCATGCTTATGCTTGAGAGATGTAATGAGGAATATTGGGAAGTGGTCTGTAGTGTCGGTGACAAATATCCCTGGTGTGGATTCTGTGTCAGTGGAGTTGGTGATAATTTTATCTATGAGCGTGGCTGTGTTATGCGTAATTCTTGTAGGTCTGTTAATTTTGGGGATATAGGAGTTTGCAAGTGATGTGTTAATAAAGTCATTAATGTGTGGATTAGTGGAATAATTGAGAAGATTGATATTAAAGTCACCGACAATATAGACGTCACGGTTGGGTTTATTTAGTTAAGTGAGAAGCTGCTCGAAGCTGTTGTAAAAATTTTGGATTGTTTGTTCATGCAATCTGTAAATAACTCCGACGTTTACGTGTTTGTGTCTATTGTTGGTGTTAATGGTGAGTCCGATGAAAAGTGGTCCAATTCTGGTCCTGGTTTTGTGGCATTGATTTTTGTAATGAGATGTGATTTTTTTATGTAAGACAAACTCCTCCTTGCCTCTGTCCGGTGGAGCGGTCCTGAATGTACGGAAAGCCATTAAAGTTAGGTGGTGAACTTGGTGTCAGTAAAGCCAGGTTTCTGAGAATGCTACGACAGAGAAAGAGTGGTTGAGGTGATTAGGTAGTTAGTGATTTCGTCTTCATTGATTTTGTGATACTACGACAGTTGAAGTGGAATATTGAAAATGAGTCATTGCTTAAATTTTTTATTAGTGTGTTGAATGTGTCGTCAGTGTGATAAGCGGGAGTCGCGAACCAGAATTTTTGTGTGTGTTATGAAGGATGGGTGGTCACATGTTCTGAGATGATAGGGGGGTCTGTAAGTATGGGGATGCAAAGGGATAAAGTTTGATGATGTTCAATTAGTGTTGGTGAAAAATTCATTCAGTGTGCGCGAAGTCTTCGTCGTGAGCTGGTGGTTAAATGGCAGTTCGTATATTGCAGGGACGGCATCTGAACTGATAAAGCAAAGGAAAGTAAAGCGAGGGGTTTGAAGGAGAGAGCAGCACGAGAGAGAGAGAGACTAAGAGAGAGAGAGAGTTAGAGGTAGAGTGGACCTTGGTGGGTGGATGAGGTAGATTGAAAGGCCGAAAATTAGAAGAGAGCAATTGAGAAACCGGGTTGATAAAAGTCAGACAATATACCTGTATACTGTAGTTCAGATGTTTAGACAATTCAGTCCTGACTGACTCACGGCATTAAAGATAAGCACAGAGTAAAAAAACAAACAAGGGGCTAAAACAATACAAATAGCTGAGGATTATTAACAAAAACTTAAATACAGCAGTTGTACAAAATGAGTTACTTACAAGGAACAATTAACACAATACAAATTAATTAAATATTATTTATACATAACTAAGATGCAGCATTTACTTAAAATTCCCAGGACTTTTTACAATTAGGTACAAACAATAAAAAAAATCAACAGGGTTTTTGTCACAAAGACCTGCAGAAGAATATGACCATGGGAATGCAATTGGTCATTAACAATATGGAAATGCACGAGCAATATGACTATCTTCATAAGACAGCAAAGTAGAAAAACTGGAGCTGACAGCATCGACACTGTAGCCTTTTAGAAAAAAAAAAAGGACGGATAAGCATTAAGCGAGCGCAGAAACAAAGTAAATAGGTAGCATGGAACAGGGCTTAGTCGTGTCTGTTTACAACAAACCGATTAAAAACATGTTGTGTATACAGTGTCACATAGAGAAATGCTAAATAAAAAGCAGAGGAATATCATCAAAGGGAGCAGAGCCAGGAGCCTATGAACAAATGATGGTGGTATGGTCACACGAATATATGAACTGATGGCGATTAAATAGGTTCCCAAGATGCGATTTATGATATCAGCAGCAAAACAATATATGTGGGGTATGTGTGTATGTGCGTTGTTAACATAAACGTAATTATAGGTATCCTAAAAGTAACAGTTTAAGCACCTGCATTGGGTTTTATAATGAAGTTACCAGGGTTTGAATTAATGTGTCTGTGTATGTGTGGAGGGGGTGGGTAGATGTACGTGTGTTTCTGCAGGTGGTGATGGTCTTAATGTTTCTTTACTGAGGTTGGGATTTAGAGGTTGCGATATACGTTAGACCAATGGCGACATATCCGCTAAAAAAACGACTCACTTGGCCATATCAATACATTTAATCTACCAACAGACCTCTACACCTTTGGCATAAAACTAGAAAACGCTATTTTTGAGCAACTTTCTCATCCAACAAAGAATGTTGGATGAAGAAATTTTGATAAGAAAAGCACTTGAAATTTGAATATTATTAGGGGGATTTTAGTTTCACTTTTGCCTTTGCCTTCATCTCTTCCGTCAGCAGACAACACGTAGTTGTTTGCATGGTAAGAGGTAAAAGTAGTGTAGTGGATGTTTTGTTACATACCGATATGGACTAGTATATTTTAGCTCTCACCCATTGGCCGAGCCCGAGCCGGTACTTGCGATTTGTATTTGAAGCAAGGCTGGGCAAGGCTTGGCCATGCACTGATGATTTTTGATGATCAACGTATTGTGTATTGTCGTATTGTAAACATAGGCTCCTACTATTCAAAGTATTACCCATACCCCATGATACATGTCTGTCAAAAATGGTCCTATATGCTCCACACAGATCACTTACTGGGGCTATCTACACGAGCGGATCAATGATGGCCCTCGGCTTGCATGTGTATTACATACATAGGAGTAAATCGTGTTACTGCACACTGCACAGCCACGTGTAACAACTGTTGTGTCCGAATACCCGTCTGTACCGAAATACCCGGTGCCGAATTTACCTCTTTCGGCAGTGCCGAAGTACCAGGGCATTCGGCATAGAAAGTGTAAGTGGAAATAACGTGCTGTTGATGTGTTCGGGCACATGTTTATGCATTTGTTTCGTGATTTTATGGACAATTCTACAATGAACTCATTAAAAATCAGCTTTTGGCATTTTAAGGAACACATCCTGTATTAATACTAAGTAGACGTAGAGACGATCTTGTAACGCCAAGAGCACCCACATAGTACCCATGGCAGAAGAATTCCCACGATTCGTTTAAGAGGCAAGGTAGCGAATTCGTCGGAAGCAATGGTATATCCATACATTTGGCTCCCATTGCAAAGGTCCCCTTTATTGATTAGGCTGGTTGGCAACAGCTGTTTAGGTTTATGGTTGGGGGTTATAGGGCCTATAGGACCTGGAGTTAAGATTAGGGTTCAGAATTCGGTTAGGGTTTGGTTATTAGAGTCCGCTGAGTACAAACATTATTTGCATTTTCTAACCCCGTTTTCTACTGAAAAATAAGGGGTTATATGATTTTATTTTTTTTTCTGATTGAGGGGGGGGGGGGGGGCCTGTTAAATCATTTATTATTCAGTACCAAGCACCTATCTGCATATCACTCGCAGTAGGCCTAATCATATGTGTACCTAATTTTTGTGTGTGGGTCGGTGTTGGGTTCTATGCATAGGGGCCTCTGTAACTTTACATTGGTTAATGCAATTTTCCTTCCAACACATCTTTCATTCCTGCTACCGCCGCCCCCCTTGTAAATAATGAACGGGCCCTTAAAAGTATTACTTTAAAGCCCTGCTTTAAAGCTAATCTTAGCCTGCCTTCCGAGCTGAGTCAACTGAACCCTATTTCGTGTCATTTCAGAGTCCGTACAGCCAATAGACATAAGAACTTATGTATCCAACAACCGCACGCCTGTAATAAGGATCCCCTCTGTGCCGAACTACTGGGATAACCCCTTGTTTCGGCAAGTAACCCTAGGGTTCGGCAGGGTATGATCTAGCCCGCATTTTCGGCATTAATAATTGCCGAAAACTCCGGGCGTTTCGGCAGATACCCCTACCGTACGGCAAGGTCATCTTCCGAAAGACCGGGCGTTTTCCGCATAGCCGCTGGTATTTCGGCGCAGCAATACTCGTCTTGAGCTTGAGGGTGACGTATACGTAATAACGTGACTCTGCATTCGCTTTAGCAATTCGATTGTGCTGCCTTTATTTACGTGCGTGTTGCAATGGAAAGTGGCCAGCGTGTGCGTTTCTAGGGCGCAACCTAACGCGAACAGTAACGTCACCCTCAAACTTGAGATCGAATATAGGGAGGCGGATAGGAACACGCTTATATCGCGGTTTCTATTGCATCCACATGTCACGCCTAATAACGCGCGATTGCATTACGCATGACGTGCACGCCACTTACGCGATTTTAGATTTGGTTTGTCGCAACAATCATGCTTGTAATGGCATGAACATGTGGAACCCCCAGTGGACTTGACATCCACAAAACTTACAACACATCTATCTCCCAAACTGGCAAAATACTAGTAGTTGAATGAGTCACCAGATACCATTGATTTGTTACATGCCTCAATCTTCTAAAATATTTAAAAAAAAAAAAAAAAAAAAATGCTGACACAACTTATCTAAATCAGATGAACATGATATTAAATAGTCCCAAATGCACATTCTCCACTAATTTTGTGAATGCTCAAAATCAGAAAAGTCAAAGATAAATTGGTGGAACTTGGAATAGCTGCTGTAGTTATTGCTTACCATAACAATCAATGCACGAAGCAAGCATGAAGTAGGGCCGTTACAACGCCAGAGACTGTGCGGAACAAAGCGTGGTGAAGATCGTTTACTCGCGTGAGTTTCTAATAGCTGATTGAAGAGACACGCGATCTCGTTAGCAGCTAATGGATAATGCGCATGCTGCATACACAAAATTGTGTTGCCTGTAAGGAAGTGGTCGCTGTGGACCGAATTGCTGAGATTAATGGCCTTCACCGCTGTGTTTGTGCGAGAGCGTGTATATGTTGTGTGGATACATGTGTGTGAATCAATAAAGCACTTTGTACAAGAAAGAAGTAACAAACTTAGTTTTAAACCCGAAGAATATTAGGATAATGGCAATAGAATTACAATGTAGTGTTACAAATACAAATACGGGCAAAACAAGCATTATACAATGATGAAAAATTTATGAATTGGGTATAATCAAATAAGCAAGCATAATATTTACAGGGTGTGTATGAGTTAACGCAACAACGTATTGACGATATAGTCTGACAAGACAGTAAAGCAAAACAGAATTACCAGGTTGAAATTGATGGTACGAAAAACCCGATATATTTGGTTTTGTGCGTCAGTTTAAATAACATAACCAAATATAATGTAGATTAAGAAAGAGGCAAAACCATAGCACACGACACCGATTCCTGTATAAGTGGGCCCAATTGAGGGGGAGCAATTAAGCAAGCGCAAAAGCTAAGAGTGGGGAAGTATACAGAGCAGGAGGTGTTTTATAATATGCGCATGTATTATGCATACAAATCTAGAGGCAGGTGAAGAATAATAACAGGGTAGCAAATGAACACAGCACATGGCCATACACTGGTATAGCTATGTAAGAGCGAGCTAGGGCAGCGTAATTTAAAGACGTGAAATGGTAGGATGAAGTATCCAGGGATGTGTCAGTTGTGAGTGTGTGTGTGTGTGTGTGTGTGCTGCGTGTGTGTGTGTATGTGTGGGTGTTATGATGTGGTATATGTGTGGGTTTTGTTTTTTAAATTTAAATGTTTCGTTTTTTTTGTGTGTGTGTGTACGTGGGCATGTGGATGTTTTCGTGTGTATGGGTACATGTGTGTGATACAATAATAAAACTTTGAAGTACAAAGGAAAAAATAGGTAACAATGGTAGCAGATCCTTTGAGGCTATATGATCACGACAATAAAATTAGATTGAAGGGATACAAATATAGCGAACATGCAGTTTACCAGGATGGGATATATGACTCCTCTATATTACCACTGTGATATGACATAACTCAAAATAAGCAAAGCATTATATTACGGTCGTGATTGATTACAACACAGTTAGTTCGTATAGGCTACAAGTACAGTTAAATAAGCAATGATCAAAATCAAGGTTGAGAATAATGTCACAAAAATCAAACAACCAATGATACTATAAGAACAGTAAATAATATACCATAATTGTACATGGAGATTAATCAATGACAACAAAACCATGAACACGACACCTGTTCTTGTATATGTATAGGGTTCCCAATTAAGCAAGAGCAGAGATAAAAGGTGGGTTGGGAGTTATAACAAGAGCAGGAGTGTGTGTATAATACCTCATTTATTATGCAGCAATAAGAACTGATAAAAAAAAAACAATAGAGGATTTCGAAAATAATAAAGCTAGCTACACATCAGGGAAGAAAACAGGCATAGCATACCACTGGCTATAGATTATATAAGAGGAGGGGATTGATGAGCACGTGCCAAAAGTTGGTTGACGATGAAGTATACCAGGGGATGAGTGTGTCTGTGGGTATGTGTGTGTGGGGGTGTGGTGGTAAAAATGTACGGTGTATGAGAGGGTTGTATATTTGGTATGTGAATACATGGTGTGATTCAGTAAAGCATTGTTAAGTACCAAGAAGCACAACAAAATTTATAATTAAACCCGAAGATATCAAAGACAATGGCATTTGGCTACAACTGAGATAAGTATACATGAACAGTAAATAACATATCAGATTGAAAAAATGAGATGAATCCAGACTGCAAAACCTAAAAAAACGCACCTGTTCTGTTATGTATCGGGTTCAATGGTATGGGGAGCAATAAATTAAGCAAACGCTTAAATATAAGTGGTGCGTGTTTGGTTACGTAACAACATAATTACCATTAGGTGTAACAAGTACAGTTACAGCGAACAAAATTTACCAAAGATGAAATTGATTGATGAAAAAAAACCTCAAGATATTTATATATCAGTAATAACATATTCCAGTTGATTGATCAAGGTAAAAATGGAAGCAAAATCATATACACGACATACGTTCTGTAGGTATAGGCCAAATGGAGGAGCACCTTAAGCAAGCGCCTCTAAGATGTGGGTGTGAATTATACAAGGAGAAGGGGGGTCTATAATCCGCATTTACAGGCATCAATTAGAGCAAGTGGAAAAAACAATGGGATTGAGATAAAAACAGGGCTAGCAAATTAGAAAAAAAAATACAACAAACACACATGGCATACACTGGTACAGCTATAAAAGAGGGGCAGCGTTACGGACGTGGAGTGGTAGGATGAATAGGATGAAAGTATACAGGGTATGTGTGTGAGTGTGTGTGTTCGTGTGTTATATGTGTGAGGGTTGTATAGTGTAGTGTGTGGTTGTTTAGGTTGTGGGTGTTTGTAGTATGTGGGCATGTGAATGTTGGTGTGTATGGAATACACCCTGTTGTGTAATGACAAATACAACTTTGAAGTACAAGAAATGGAATAATAAAACTTGACTGAACCTGAGAATAGAAACAATGGTTAGCGGAATCTTTTTGAGGCCTATGATCACGATAATAAA
This sequence comes from Ophioderma brevispina, assembly GCA_023653785.1. Classification (NCBI taxonomy): domain Eukaryota; kingdom Metazoa; phylum Echinodermata; class Ophiuroidea; order Amphilepidida; family Ophiodermatidae; genus Ophioderma; species Ophioderma brevispina. The sequence goes on along the minus strand of JAMKCH010084999.1, from coordinate 29,123 downwards.
GTGCGTTTATGATACAAATATAGCGAACAAGCAGCTTACCATGATGAGATATATGACCCCTCTATATTATCACTAGGATATGAACATAGCTCAAAATAAGCAAAAGCAGGAAATTTACGATGTGCATGATTACGAACGTGAATACCATGATTACGAATAAGGCTAAACAGAAGTCAGTTAAAGCAAATGATCAAAATTACCAGGTTGAGAATGTGGTCAAAAAAATCCAAACACAAGATATTTATATTGATGAACAGTAGATTACATACCAATTAAGTACATGGAGATTAATCAATGACAACAAAACCATGAACAGGACACCTGTTCTTGTATGTGTAAAGGGGCCCCAATGGAGGGGAGTAATTAAGCAGGAGCAAAGATAAAATGTGGGCAAGTATACAAGAAAGAACAGGAGTGTGGATTATACTACCTCATTTATTATGGATTAATATAGGGATTCGAAAAAACATTATAAAGCTAAAACACCCCGGAAAACAGCATGCATTGCACTGGTATAGCTATAGGAGAGAGGGTGGCAGCGATGAGCACGTGCAAAAATTGGTGAGGACTTCTCCTGGAAGTATAACCAGGGTATGAATGTGTCTCTGTTTATGTGTGTGGGGTGTGGTGGTAAATGTACGTGTGTAGAGCGTGGTATATTTGTGTTGTATGTTGACTACATGGTTGTGAGTCAGTAAAGCATATTTTTAAGTTTACCAGAAGCAACAAAAACTTAATTAAACCCGGAAGAATATCAAAAGAAATGCAATATGGGCTACCAACTGAGATATTTATAATGAACAGTAAATAACATATCCTATTGAACAATGCAATGAGATGAATCAATGACTGCAAAACCATAAACACGACACCTGTTCTTGTATATGTATAGGCTGCAATGGATGAGGAGCCAATTAATTAAGCAAGAGCACTCAGATAAAGTGGTGAAGTATACAAGAGCAGGAATGTATGTTAGTTACGTAATAAGCATACTCCACATTATGTCCTGAAACATGTGTCATAAAGGTGTGGAGTTCTGCAAATACATACGTATTCCTTTTGCCTGTTAGCCTGTGTTACAGGCAATTCAAAGAGCCAACTTTTCACACTGCAGACGAACAATATCACAAGCAAATCAGAATCGAGTTGATATATATGTTCCTATATACATATTACTTTTCAGCAGAGTTAAGACTCCAAATTTCTCGAAAAACCAGTAGAAAGAAAAGAAAATTCATAATTTTATAGGGAACAACCTTTCTCGGCAAAGACTCGCTTGCAACCGGCCTGAATAAATGTGACCCTTGATCCGGAGGTCACCATTACCGTACCCTGTGGACCAACTGAATCCCCTGAGCTCTAGTATAGGGACCCCCCACGGCCGTTACAATGTGCTGGTATTCACTTGAGCCGTCAAGTTTGTTAGTTCGAACGACGGGGCTATGGACTCAGGTGTTTACTGGAGAAAACAGGAGGAAAATTAATCCTTGTTGATAACAAACGAAAACACGTGGTTGACCCGGTTGTGGACGGTATTGCATGACCTCTGGTGCCTAGTCGATATTGCTTCCCCTATTGCATTGGAACGCTGAGTGATTGTAGTCTGCAAATTTGTTCAAATTTGGATTTTATATTTTGAGTTTTTTTTCACATATGTTCATCGCCCATTGTATATGGTGTCACGGTGATTGATAGTGAAAGCAGGGATTGTTCGCTCTTTTGGAGGGAATTTGAGATCGACGAAGTTGAGGTAGGTGACAGGGGAAATGTATTACGTATGTATTTGCAGAACTCCACATCCGTTAATGACAACATGTTTAAAGACATAATGTGGAGTTATGCTTAGCAGAACTAGAATGTATGTATAACCTCAATTTGGAACGATAAGGCAGGGAGAAAAAAACAATAGGGATTTAGATAACAAGAGCTAACAAATTAGGAAAACAAGGTGCACAACACATGCATACTCTGGTATAGCTATAAAAGCATGAAGAGGGAGGGGCAGCGTTGAGCACGACTGCATAAAGTGGCGAGGATGGCGTATACCAGGATACGTATGTGTGTGTGTCTGTGTGTATGTGCGTGTGTGGGTCTGTGTGTGTATGTGTGTGTGAGGCACATAAGAGAAAACAATGTTATGAAGATGTAGCTCATGCAATTAGGAAGAGGATGCGCAAGCATAGAAATGGAACAAACAAGGAAGGGAAACATGGTGAGTGGGAAGAAAATGCATGTGGTACATGATCAAAACAAAGTATGGGGTCATGGTCAAATGAACGAGCAGAAATTAAATTCACAAACAATAAAATTTAAATGAATACACATAAAATAAATCACTTAGGCAAGGGGAAGCGTTTTTTTTGATTTGACAATTGAATAGATAACAGGCAACTTTCTTAGATAAACTAATAGCAAAGTTGATGGAACAAAATGTTGTGATTAATTACCCTTTTATCAGGGCAGAAAATGTCAATATTTACCGGACACGCTTGAAGTCTTCAGCTTTTGTCACTGTAACGCGCTTACCGGCAGAAGTTAGGCATATAACACGTCCATCTTGAGACCAAACAGCGCTTACATGTTCTAAGTCTTTAACTTGCTGCATCAGCTTTACTCGTTTGGCAGTGAGATGCTCAGTGATTGTGATGCCTGATTTAGCTAAGTGTCTTTTGTTCTTGTAAATGAGGCTGCGGTCTGCGTACGAACAGAACTTGACTATGATCGGTCGTGGACGCGAGCCTGGTTGTTTCTTTCTTCCAAGTCTATGTGAGCGATCAATAGCTGATAATGAGATAAGCTTTTCAAGTTTAAGCTTATCAAAGGTGTTGATGGCTAGTTGATCAGTTGACTCATCTTCTTTTTCAGCAATACCATGGATCAATAGGCAATTACGTCTAGAGTATTGTTCCAACTCGTCAAACTGATTTTCTAGTTTTGTGATTTCCTCCTGTACTTTGGCCTGGTGAGTCGTCATGTCGTCCAGTTTGGCTGATTCCGAATGCATGTCATGCTCTAATGACTGATATACATCTTGCTTTACGTAGTCCTTGATGGCGAGAGACTATTTTGGAGATGAATTCATCGTTGTTGGTGATGGCTGAAGCAATGTGACTTACCAGTGAGTCTGACTTTAGGATGGTATTCCCTGATGGAATGGGAACCCATATCAGCAATTGATGGTCAGGATTGCTTTGTCAATGCCCTTACCACAAAAAACTGCCTATTAAGCAGTCAATAGGCAGTCGATAGACAGTCGAAGACATTCAACTGTATTACAAGCAGTCAAAGCATTTGAAATAAAGTGTCGAGGTCTTCATGTAGTCATAATCAAATAGGCAGTCGATCTTGAAAAAAAGTAGCGAAGACAAGTAGAATAAGCATTCATTAGTCAGAATCAAAATAGGCAGTCAATGTTGAAAATCAGGCAGTTGAAGACCATTCAAAAATAACGCAGTCTATTGAAGGATTAAAATAAGCAGTCACGCCTAATTGCATACAGGTCACATGACCTCCAACTGCCATTTCAAATTGCTGAGGATCATAGGCAGTTGCAAGTGCTGGGAGCAATAATGGTGGATATTTGGTTTCTTTAAGCAATTCCTTTATTTATGTTGTTTGTGGATACAATTGTCTAAAGAAAAGGTAATTAAGATTTATAGATTACACTATATGCCGTTGGATCAAATTTATAAACATTGATATAACAGTATTGCCAACCTGCTGAATTTTGCAGGGGTTATAGGCTAGGCCAATTGCATTAAATTTCTTAGCCTATATAATCATGTTACAGTATATGGGTATTGTTTGTTTAGAGCATGTTGTATTGTTTGTCCAACATGTACATATAAACTTCTTCAACTTTTAAAGGGGCATTCTGTGATCCCGGACACGGAGTACAGCCTGATCATTATTTCCCACCAGTGCTTAAAAGTAAAAGTGCTCTGCTAGATGCATGTAAATGTATATTTTCTGTCCACAAAATATAGAGAAAAACACATATTGGCTAAATATTCTGCTGAATATAATGCAAGATTATTATCAAACCGACTGAATTAGGTGTATAACTTGGTCTTGCGCACACCCGTGATGTATAAAGGGGTTTACCCCTCTCTGAAAACCACTGACTGTGCAGTTGGACATGGTATAAATCAAATATGAACCACAGACAACAGGGGGAAATGAAATTCCGGGTTGTGTACTGATTTAAAAGTGCATGATCCGATTTTGTCTATTGTGTTCTCTGCTTAATGTGAGAGCCTGGCACTTGCAGCATGCCTATCAAGTACAGTGGGGGAACAAACTTGCGGTTTTGACGTAGAAGCAATAAATGCATATTGCAAAGCCCTATTCAATATTGTGCTAAGGCCAAAAAAAATTTTGTTGATCTGTTCACCCATGCACCTTTAAAAAAAAAAAAAAAAAAAAAAAGAAAAGTTTTTTTTTTTTACTTTATGTGCCAAAAGGAATACCGACCCTAATTTGAAAAATTCCTAAAAAGGTTTTTTTATTTCACATTTTAACACTTTCTGAAAAAAGATGATGTTTTTAAACAGTTTCTCGATGTTAGTTGGGCTTCAGAAGTAACAAAAGATGCATCTTCTTTTAGTGAGAATCAACGTGATTTTAGTGTTTGATTAATTATTAATAAAAAAAACAGTAAATTAAAAAAAACAAAAAACATTAAAAAAAAAAAAAAAACAAGTTTTCCGAACGACGACCCACCCAACTCTAAAAAGTCATCTATGGACAATCAAACAAATTTTTTTTTGCCTCCTAATATGATGGTTAACCATTTAAAACTGTTTTTTTATTTATATCTTGTGAATGAAAGGATTTGAGTGGCTCAAATTTCAGACGGGACCTAAGAGGAATAAATACAGCTTTTCAACTCCTATCAATACTACATCAGGGTGGGGGAGTCCAGCGCCATAACCAGGATTTTTTTTAGGGGACAATTTTTGTAAATGGTGCCTTTTTTTACCCTTTTTGAGGGCAAAAAAACCCTAAACTTTATTAGCTCTTTTTACAGGGTTTTTTGTATGGACGATTGGAAACACACCTTTAAAATGACGTTCCAAAAGCCAATTTTTTGTTGTTTGCACAAAATTCTCCCACCGCAAAAATGGAAAACCACTTTCCCAAAGGACTTTTCAAAACAAAAAAATCGGCTCATAATACAAAGAGATACATTTACTTGCTGAATGAAATAAAAAATCCGGTAGTAGGTAAATAGTTACTCCAGTACGATTTAAGGGGCCAAAACAAGTTTGGATAGCGCTACCGATATGCTTATTTGCTAAAACGTCCAGGCCGATTTTATTTTTTCCACCAAATATATGCCGTCGTAACTGAAAATTAGCAATTACATTAAACTTGGGCCAAAAAATAATATAGTGTTAAACACCCCGTGGCAGTCAAAAACACATTGGGTCAACGTGGACCCCCCTTACACACTAAGCAGTAAGAAAGGGATTATTTCCAACAGCTTTCAAATTGTCCCATTTTGGAAGCAAAATATGAAAAGGAAATTGGGGGGGGGTGGGGTAGGTTCTCGGGGCTCCAGTCTGTGGTGCTTCTCACATAGGCCCCACCTGTGTTACCGTCCACGGATTGATATGAAGGTGAACAGTGTAAGTGTCTTCCAATGGGCAATTCACAACTGCTGAATCAGCTGCCCAGTATTTCCCACCAGGTGAGGGGTACCAGGGAAGCTGCTGTGGTGCGGTTCACTAGGGATCTTCCCCAGGGTTTTGAGCCTACGGTGAACACTCAAGTACCAGTGAGTGGTGGTGTGTAGGCTGGCGGGACGCCAGCCTTCACGCACGCCTCTGCTTTTGAGACTTGCGTGATATGCCAACACCAGCAAACAATGGTTGCTGTCACTGGTTGTCCCCCCCCCCTGTAACCCCGACACCTGCTGCACCCGGTACGTTGCTAGCGCTTGTTGTTGCTGTGACCGAGGCGGGAGGTACGGTATCGTTTAATGTGATGTCTCGGTATCTTCCTCACTCACTTCTCCCACTAGGGCCGTTGTTGTTTGTGGTACGCTTTTAAATGGCCTCTCACGGGACTCCCTCAGTTTCACGCTGCAGGCGTACGCCGGACCCCACAAACGCACAAGCGTGGTTTGCAACTGAGGTGGATCCAGCATCCGTCCCAGCTGGCGCGGGTCAGCTTCGACACGGTAACTATTGGGGAACTTTTAAATTATACCATGAGTCAGGGCGGATCCAGAATTTTCGTAATAGAGGGGGTGCCAAATTTTTAGTTCGCTGCGCTTCGCCGGCGCCGGATAGACCCAAATTTGTTCCCACTCGGATCGAAAATTCGGATGAGGGAGGGGGGGGGGCAAGTCCAACATGACCACAGCATCGGTTCGATAAGGCATACCGGAGCCGCTGTTATACGTCATTCTTACAAATCTACATGGAGGCCGTGCGTAAAAAGGCCATTCATAAATCTACAATGCACCCGGGTGACCTATGCGGGTGGATGCTCTGCAAAAAATATGGGGTTCGGGCCAGATTTCGATTTCGGAGATGTTAGTCGACTGCTTATATAGGATTCGTAGGATAGGCAGTCTCGACTGCTTATATAGGATTCGTAGGATAGGCAGTCGAATGCTTATATAGAGCTTCGTATGCAGTCGACTGCTTATATAGGATTCGTAGGATAGGCAGTCAACTGCTTATATAGAGCTTAAAATAGGCAGTCAACTAAGGAAGCTTAGCTAATTTGCATGTTAACTTGGTGTGGGAAAGACCTAACGACTGCCTATAGAGCTTCAAAGGCTTGTCATAAGCCTTTGAAGGGCTATAACATATATGTAACTGCATATGAAGATCTATTTTGACTACTTGAATTGACTGCTTAAAAAGACTGCCTATGCGACTGCTTGTCGACTGCCTAGTGAAGGCCTTCAGTTCGGTAAGGGTGGTGAGTACTTTTTGAACCTGCTGTTGAAGGCTTGAGGCGGTTCCCGGTGTCTCTGGCCCCGATGAGTTGGTATCCGTTTGTGTAGGTGGGGCGACTCCATCTTCTACAAGCGTATCCAAGGGTGATGTTTTGGGTTTTCTGTTGAGTGACAGCCTGTTTTTTCCTTTATCGGACATATTTGTATGCAGAAGTGTTCTACAATGCAGATGATATATGTAGATGACACTGAGAACTCACCAAGAAGTGAAAATATGCAGGTTTTTTGAGAGTTGGTGGGAGCGATCACAGAAACAGGTCTGTCTCGCTCATGCGTATATAGTATACAGTGGAAGCTGAAAACAGAATTCAAATCAGACTTCCCGTTGGTGAATGTTGGTGTTGTTTTGTGTTAGTAAAGTTGCGCCATGAGTCAATCCCAGAAATTGGGGGTTGAAAAAGTACTCCTAAATAATCGTATATTATGCGCGATATAATGTGACTAGTGAGATGTACTAGTATATTTGTGTCGGTGTCACTTGGTCAATTCTGAACACACTGCCTCATCTATGCAAGGTGACATGAACGTTTACTACGCTGACATTGCAAATATGCATGGCTATTTTCCGGCAGTGGAACCAAGTTTGAATTGGGAAATGCAATGGGAGTATTGATTGCTGTCATAATAATATGCGCGGAACTATGTTTTGACTCAGAAGGGTCAGTTGCGGCGCGGTCAAGCATGGTTTGCATGACACGTACAATGTACACACAAAGATTTACTGCATTCGGTTGTGTGTATACTGCAACGCGGTTCATTTAAACTTAGGTCAGTCAGCCGTGGCTTGATCGAGCGCTATTTATATGGTTATTTGCATAAATAGGAATGTACTACACATGCGTGAAGTGCCGTCGGTGACTAGCGTCAGTGACTAGAATCGATTTACGCATACATTAAACATTTGTACAGGCTTCAATACAGTAGGTGTGTTTGTGCAGCTCGAGGGGCCAGTAAAGAAAGTCGCCCAGTTGGGCTACCAATTCGCGGGTTTGGCAACACTTGTGACTGCACCGGCTTCGGGCGTGTGTAGTGTGCAGTGCACTGATCTGTGGTAGTATGATCCACTCTGATTAATTTACATTATGCCCTACTTCCCTATCACCGGAGCTCACCGGCGCGCGGTAATTGGCTGAGAGAAATATGTGAACAAACTATTGTATGACATCATCCTGATTATAGTTTGTCACTGCTCCACTGGCAACTTGTTGTAATGGGAAGGGAAAAGGAAGGAAGAAGAGAAAAAGAGAAAAAAAGAGGGAAAGAGAGAAGAAAGGGGAAAGAAGAAGAGAGGGAAAGAGGAAAGGAGAGGAAGGGGAAAGAGAAAACAGAGGGCAGAAAAGGAAGGGCAGGGCTAAGGGAAACATAATGAAAGGAAAGAAAAGAAAGGAGGAGAAGACGAAAGAGAAGGAAAACAAAAGGAAAGATTTATTGCTGCTTCAAACGATTTTTTGGGTGAAATCTGTGCTCTGAAACAATACTCTTTACCTTCCAAGATAGCAAAACCCATGAGCTTCCGGCGGCTCCGCCCCTGGACACCCGCCGGGACTTCGCCCCTGGACCCTACTAGGGGCCCTAAGGCGGGCCCCTAGACTCCACCCGTGTAGACCACGGCAAGACATTCCCACATTAATCATCCCCAAGTTATAACAGGAATTGGGAAATCTCTTGCGTCTCTCCCACCCCTAGCTGTTGCGGTATCACAAAAGGCAAGCTGGCATTTAAGGGTTTACACCCCTAAGTCCATCTCATTATACGTTTATGTAGTTAAAGGTGCCTATAAAATGTTATTTTCTCAACTATAAGGTGACTGCTTACATCAACCCCATATTTTCATCTTACTTATGTAAATACAAAATTTACAAGGGTTGACCAGTAAACTTTTGAGTAAATGCGACTGCCAGATGGGCATATGGAATAGAGCCCTCATAAGGTGTAACTATTTCCTAGCCAGTTCGTGACCTGCGAATTACAAGGTCAAAACTGACATTTTTTTGAGATAATAATATTTTTGAAATTGACATTTGCTATTAGCTTTAAAATGACATAATTTGTTTAGGTTTTCAAAATGTAAATGTGTTTAAAGGTTCCACTACCGGTAAAATTTCTTTGTTTTATATTGTTTGTTTTTTTTTGACAACTTAAAACGTGCATATCTCAAAATCACCAAAATGTCAGTTAGAACCTTTTAATTCTCAGCTTATGCAATTATTGCCAAAAGGTAGAAATATCTTATAAAAAGAGCCAGCAATGTTTTCTTTGGCACTGGGCAGTCCCCAAATAACACCAGATTTATGATTACCTCGCAGTCTCAGTCAAACACACATCTTTTAGTCACATTTTTTGTTGTTGCAAGATAGACGTGGTCTGTGGACAAGAGAAGATCACAGTTGTCCTTTGCAATCAATAATTTAAGCATATGCCAAAAAAGGAGAACTGATGACAGCAAACAGTTCTCTGAAATATTTTGTCCTTAAGATGGATGTGCGGCAGTTATACATGTATTTTTAAAAACAAAAATATTATTCTTGAATATCAGGAAACTTGGGAGCTGAAAGATGGCGTTTAGTGAATGGCACTGCCGAAAATGAGGGCCGATTGGAATATAAATTTGACAACCACGATGTATGGAGATCGATTTGCGCACAATCAACGCCAGAGGAAGAAATATTAGAATATGTCTGTCAAGCACTTGGGTTTACGACATATCTATCGTACTATCTGTTCTCCAAATATGGAAGCGGTAATGGTTCTTTCTATTACTGGGACCGAATTATACAATCGGATCTAACTTGCGATGATGATTTGAGTCTCCGTTGTGCATCAAGTAAGAAATTGTAAGCTGAGAATTATAAGGTTCTAACTGACATTTTGAGATATGGACGTTTTAAATTTACAAAACCAATATAAGAAAAGTCAGAAAGTGAGACCTTGAAACAAGTTTACATTTTGAAAATACTATATGTCACAAAACCCAAATGTCAGTTAGAACCTTATCATTTTCAGCTCAATAAATTTGTAGTTCTAGTTTGTAACTGTTCAACAGTTATGTATAAAAAGCATTGTTATTAATTTATAAAAAAAGAAAAATTAAAAAAAAAAAAAAAACAAGGTTTTTCGACCAATAAGCTAGGTCTATCAAAAACCTAGCTTTTCGAAACGATAAACCTGGTTTTTCAAATTCGATAAGCAAGGTTTTTGCAAAGCCTAGCCAAGTGGCACGTTCGATAAACCAGGTGTATCGTCAAACCTAGCTTTTCGAATCGATAAACCTGGTTTATTCAAGTCCATAAAATTGGTTTCAAATTGTTAAGCAATGGTTTTTAAACCCATTTTTTCGAATCTCGTTATCGATTCACAGACAAACAATGATATATTACAGCCTTAGGTTTTCCTGTGCCTGCATCATAACCGTTTCAAAATGTAGTTTTTACTGTACATTAGGATATAGTTCATACATCATAAGGGGTTCCCAAAAATAAGTTCCCCTAAAAATCAAGGACATAACTTCGCAGCTTAGAACTTGAAATATTTAGCTAAGATTAGCTTTAAACTAACAATTTTAGGGCCCGAAGGGAGGGGGCCGGAGAATTGAAAGATGTGTTGGAAAATTGCATAACTCCCTTATGTAAAGTTACAAATCAGTGGCGTAACGGGCCTGCCTGCTCTGAGGGGCAAATTTCCCAGTCTTGGGAAATTTTCCCTCTCAGGGGGGTCAAAAGGCCAATTTTTTCCCGGTCAGAGGGCTAAAAAACGGCTGATTAGCATGATTTTTGCAATTTTTTTCCCGGCCAAAGTCGTCGGGGGGGGGGGGGGGCAACCTGCCCCCCTGCCTGTTACGCCCATGTTACAAATCCTCTACTGACTCATATTTTCACACCCATCCCACACACACAATTAGGGACATAATCATATGATTTACTTCTGATATTTTATTACAGAAATGTCTAGTGGTACACCGAATAATACATTTAACACGACTCCTCTCTATCAGAAAAAAATAAAATCACATAAACCGCTTTGTCAAGTAGAAAATCACATAGGCCCTAGGTCTACTCCTCCGTTTGTACTCATCGGACCCTAATAACCAAACCATAACCTTACCTAACCTAAACCCATACATATATAACGGGCTCTAGGCCTATAACCCTAAAATAGCCCTTATCCTATCCGTAAACAAACTACTGCATTAAACAATTGTAGGCCCTAGCGTGCCCTATCCCTAAAACTAACCCTTAACCCTAACCCAGCCCTAACAATTATCTTAACCCTAAATCAGGGGTGTCCAACCTGCGGCCCGCGGGCCATTTGCGGCCCGCTGAGAGCTCACATGCGGCCCGCGAGGTACTTCCCAGAAAAAATAAAATGCATAAATATCGGATATAATAGATTTAAAAAGAATGTCATTTTGAATTAATTCAATTTCCTCAATCTGAAACCAAACTTTTCTAAACATGGGTGGAAAATTGGTCCAATTTCATCAATCTAAAACCAAAATATTCTTAATATTGTTGGAAAATTAATTCATTTTCCTCAAACTGAAGCCAACTGCTATAAAAGGTCAACATTTCTCGAAAAAAAGGAAAATTTATGTTAGATGTGCTCCAAAATCTGCATCTTCGGACATGTAGCTATGGTCCCCTTTTCAGCAAAAATTGGTGGGTTCTACTTCCAGATTCTCATAGGCACGTCATAAACCAAACTTGAGCCCCTCATTACTTGCTTGCGGCCCCCCGGGTGCGGCCCGTAATAGTGGTGGGTTCAACCAATGCGGCCCCTGCGTCAAAAAGGTTGGACACCCCTGCCCTAAATAACCCCAACCCTAACAGCCTAAACCTAACCCCTGTTGCAACTTTAATAGCCCTCCTAATCAATAAAGGAGCCATATGTATATCAATGCATATAACGTATACATTGTTACCGAATTCGGCTACCTTGCTAAACGAACGCGGGAACTCATCTTCATGGGTCTATGTGGGTGCTTTTGGTTTTACAATATCGTATTCACGGCTACTATTACATACATGCTTGTTCCTAAATGCCAAAGCCTGATTTTTTAATTAGTTTCATTGTAGTATTGTCCATAAAATCACTAATAATGCGTAAACACGTGTACTACACATCAACAGCACGTTATTTGCCACTTCCCTTCTCTTCCGAATGCCCCGGTACTTCGGCAGTTCTGAGAGGAGGGAACTTTGGCACCCGGGTGTTTCGGCACAACGTACGCGTTGAGTGTTATAGCTTTGAAAGGTTGTGAGGTGGTTTTCAGCTGTGTTACAACTTCCTATTTAAATGGAGACTTTTGCGGTTTGTATGTTGTCTTAGGGATATTCTGGTTAGAGCTTAAGTTTTTCAATTCAAATCAGATGACGATCAACTCCAAACAATAGTTGCCAACCTTGTCTTAAACCGAGACACACCTACATTTAAAAGTCATATCAACAATAAATCTTATAAAACAAAGTACGTCTTGCACAACTCTCAATGTTATCTATTTGATTGAGTGTGTCAAGTTTGGTAAACAATATGTGGGAGAGACGGGCAATGACGCTCGGGAACGCATGCGAAATCATCGCTCAACCATTAGGCCTAAAAAAAAAATGTTTGATTGGCGTAACCCGACCGACCCTAAATATTTTTATTTTTTGTGTGCAAAAAAAAAAAAGTTTTAAAACCACGTAAACAAATATTTTCATATGTGAGGGTTTTCCATCATGTTTTCCTGACATAATGGTCATGAAAATGTTGAAATGCAAAAACAGGAAATTAATGACGTCATACTTCGGTACTCTAAAGGATTGCAGGACATTCAAAATGACAAATAAAAAGATGTGTTACAGAAAAAGTGAAGATGTGCCATTTGTTTTGTGTATGTGTGTCATATATTTGTGTTCTGGTATGTGAAACATAAAAAAAAAAAAAATCCGACCTACCTACCCTATTTTTTTCTATGTTACGCCAATCAAACAATTTTTTTAGGCCTTAGATATCAAAAACACAAAGACAAACCGGTTGCCGTTCACTTTTCCCTACCCGATCACGGCCTTTGCAAGTCGCAGTCATTGAATGCGCAGGCAAACAATTCAAATTTAAACGCCAGTATCGCGAAAAATATTAGATTACCACGCTTGACACATATCAACCCAATGGCATGAACATCCGTGACTATTTTTTTCCTAGTCACACGCACTCTGGTGTTTTTTTCTCTCCCTTTAACGTTCATGTGGCGTTTCTTGTACCACCAACTCGGTTTTTAACACCACAGCCAGCACCACAGATGTTTGTTTTTTTCCTCCCGTATTTAGCCTTCTGCTCTTGGAAGTTACCTACTGTAGCAGAAACGTTATCTTTTCGAAAGCTATGACATCTTTTAATATTCTGACATGATTTTGTTTTTAATATATTTGATTTTGTTTTTAAAAAGATAACACAGTACCAATTCGTACGAATGGTGATCCGGCAGTTAGAGCAACTGTTGAAGTATCCGATGGCTTTAAGTGGGGTCGGATCTGCGCGGATACGTGGGATAGACATCAGGCGAACATTATTTGCAGACATTTTGGCTACGATGGCGCATTGACTGCTTTCAAGACTCCTGTGATAAGCGATTTAAAAGAAGTGTACCTTAAAATACTTTCCAATTGTCGTGGTGACATCAATTCTTGCAAAGATGGAATTCCAAAGAGTTGTGAATGTGGCACAGAGAACGTTGGCCTTACCTGCCGTAAGTTTACAAGCATTAAAGATGGGTGACCCGATCATGGTCCAATTTTTCATATGATATTTCGCCCTCTCCTGGAATCATATCACCAAAAACAAATTTTGACTGAATCGGTCCAGCTGTTTTTATTGTAGGGTAGCAAAATACGTTGACAGTACTTGCTTCAGGAGAGTTGCTTGAACTTCCAAAATATACTCCCCGCCTAAAAAATCCGAACGATGTTGAAATGGCCATCAACTTGCTCAACTTTCAAATGAACGCGCCAAGCCAGCTGAATAAATCTCTCAAACTTCCACATCATGCTTCGTTATCAATGCATTACAGACACAGGCCAATAAGCAAACACATTACGCGAACAACGCTCCTGGCATTTATTATTATTATAATTCACCTACATACCTACATACCTTTTTAACACTTAACTGCATAAGGGGGTTCCTAGGGACCCATTTTTGGTTTTTCGGCCGGCGTTTTTTAACGCTGCAATATATTTGGTTTATATTTTTTGTATTTGTCTAACTTTAAGTTGCGCTTGCATTGGTGCAAAAAAAAATCAAATCCATCGCGCCGTTTTTGCGTTAATTAGCATGGGTCCCTAGGAGCCCCCCCTTATGCACTAACGGAAGTGCCCATGACAAAAATAAAAATCTTAATAGAGTTACTGTGATTCTGATTTTCATTTCATATGCATACACCTAGTGACATCAACAAAGTAAATAATTAATCAAAAAATTCTGGAAAGTAATAGTAGGGCAATTGGGGGCAATATATTCTATAATACACCGTATAAGCGGTTTTACTGTATGAACCTATGGTAATTATACAATTAAACCTAAAAAATATCAAATGGCACGAGACATTTTCTAGTGTGCTTAACCTCGTCTACCGAGGGGGGGGGGGTGTTCCACCCCCCCCCCCCCCTTCTGTTTTCTCCCCGTCTGCTAAAACCCCCTTGTTGGTGCCAATATTTAATGTAATTGTCAATTGTCAATTAAAATGTTCCGCTCCTTTTAATTTCAAAAACACACACACACCCGGGGTATAGTTACGAGACAGGGGTGATCCAAATTGATCGATAGGGGGGTTGGTAACCCCCCCCCCCCCTCCGGAAGATAAGTCTCAACATGCTACCACACAGGAACATCACAGAAACTTGATTTTTGGTACCAATAGATATCTATGGTCCTCCTCTTTTTCCATGGAAATCCCAACCATTAAGTACCACCATCATGCCTCGCAATTCCGTCACAATGACGTCCTAAATTTCGCATGTCAGCAAAACTGGCCATTTCCATAGACACACAACACACAGTGAAAAATTCAATTTTTCGCCAAAAGGTTAGGAAAATCCAGATTTCACTGCGGTTTTCACTCACTTGATGGGAACTGACTAGTTTATATCATGAACAACAAATCATTTTGTAGGAGCTATCACGGGGTGTTTGAGGTCGCAAAATTGCGAATCACAATTTTCCACCCTTAAAAAATTTTTTTTAATTCAGTATGTTCGTAACTTTCCTTCCTCAACATAGAACGTCATGGTGACGTCAAAGGGATGTTATACTTATTTTGGTACCAATGAAAGAAGAAACTCTAAGCTATCCTGTGGTACCATTTACAGTAATCGGGTTCAGTAACGAAAATCAACCAGGGGGGGGTGTAAACCACCCCCCCCCCCCCCTCTACGGCAATTAGTTGTTACAAAAAATGGGCTCAGGGATACTCTGTCCAGCTCGAAGTATGAAGTAGCGTCGCGGGCGTAATCCATGGTACCGACTTTCAGCGCGCGCGTAAGGCAAAGCACAAGCGCACTGCACTGACCGCGGCACTGGGTATACCCCGCGCGCGTCGCACTTCATACTTCGGACAAGACAAATTAATAGACGATGTTAATCTGTTAAATATAGTTCCAATCCTTCACCAAGTAAAGCAATCACAAAGTCCTAGGTGATTCCAGTGCCGTAGCAACTTCAGAACAAATTAGTGTTTTTTCGCACATTTTGACGCAAAATTAAACTCAATGTTTTGCCCCAATTTGCTTCGACAATTTTTCAGTTTTTTTATTTCTTAAGTGTTGATGTCTTTGAATCCTTCTAACATGTGTGGATTTCATCTAAAAATTCCTGTGGGAAAGTGTGATATAATGAATGGGGTCCTAGGACCACCCCCCCTTATGCATGAACGGAAGTGCACAACCCCTTATGCAGGTTAAGTGTTAATACAGTATTTTCTATCTCGTTCGGATTTTATTTTTAGGCGGGGAGGATACATGCAGAATATTGGGACTACGAGTATGTATACAATGTTAGTGTACAGAGCTCACTCAAAAGGTGGGTGGTGAACACGATCAACAACTTCACCCTTTTTTACCTATCAAAATAAAGATTAAGATATCAAAAAAAATGTATATTGTGATATTTAAGGCCGGATTATTGTTTGCTTTTGATATTTTATAGAAACGAAAACGTCTCCCCACGCTTCGGTCCCCAAACACTAGCTCACATACACTGTTCTACATGTTGCGTTTAATATTAAAAAAACCCTGCACAATTTTTTCTCAAAAGTGTACTCATTTTTTAAGATTTTCCACGTGTGAGAGAGAAATCATTGTATGACACGCGGCGACCATAATCGGTCACACACACCCTTAGAGTAATTTTTTACCATATATTGGCAAAGGTAATTGTTGCTGAATGACGTGTGTGTGTGTGTTTAATTACATTCTTAATGAAACAATAAAACAATTCAACTACACACACAGCACATATACTGATCATGCTGATGATTATAACCCTTGATATACTCGACTGCAGGTTCAACCAATTATCGTATTTCGAGTGCGCTTGGTGCGAAGTTCCGCAAAATATGACAAGTATCTGCAGTCCAAATTCGTATCGCATTGTGAGACATGATACTATGGAAATGTGTGTAGTGAAACAAAGTTTTATGGGTGCACAGTAACTCTAAAACCAATGGTCATTCATCAAGTATCCGATGTTTTTGCAAATGATTCCAGCTCGAAACATAATCGCAATTGTATTTGATAACGACTACAGTACTATTGACAACGGGAAATTGTTCAGTTTATGGACTAGTGGCTAAGCTATGTACTTTTGTGCAAAAGGTAAAGCATTAAAAGTAAAACAATCCCCAGTATGAACAGGGACACCCGTGTTCGATACTAGATTTGGGGAAAGTGGATTTTTGGCCTCTGCACAAAAAAGTAGCAAATACGAACTCTAAAATTTACGTTCGCGGGTCATTTTTGGAAGTCATTTTATTTGTAATGAGGGAGGGGACAATTATAACATTTGGCATATGGCGAAAATCACATTTGAAGGTTTCTTTGAACCTCAGAGGTGCATTGAGTCCCATTTGAGTAAAAAAAATCAAAAATCGTGAGTTTCTTTCGTGATTTATTCAAATTTCGGTCTCATTTCAGGTATTTTGGGTCCAAGCGTGTATCAACTTCTACGCGGTCCCGCGCAAGTATAAATGTATACGAGCAAACTGCGCTGAAATAATTGCAGCACATGCGACACCATTATCTGATTATAAGTCAAGAGTATTGACAGAAACAGGCTCATGCTCAAATTTCCTTCCAAGTCCGGATTGTCATAGTCATAGCATGTTATTGTAAAGTTAAAAAAATAGGAATCGTTTTATGGGTAGACTTTTTGCAGAGACGTTCTGCAGTTAGACAGGACAAGACCGATACATTGCAACTTAAACACCATAGAATGTATACACTCTGCATTGCCTATTTATAAGAGTGTGAATTTTCCAAATTGTCGTACGTTCTGGTAATGTAAGATATAATATGTTTTCGCATGCAGCCCAAACCCCACCTCCACATTATACCAGACCAAAATAGCCCAGGCTTATCAATTTCGTTCCAACATAGTTTAATGCTTTGAATTATAGCTCATTACTACCATTGTCGTTCCAGCACGAGTTGATGCTCGAATTTCCCAGTAGAGTACATGGTGCGGGGGGGGGGGGGGTTCTCACCTTATTTTGGGAAGGAATGTGCCGTGGATAAAATGAAAAAGTGGTAAAAATTTTCAATCGGCCATAACTCGATCAATTGTATTCTTTTGGAAAGATGTTTCGGTGTTTTAAACCCAATGAAATGTACTTTTCAGATGTGTATTAATTTGTATAGTTTACTTTTTTCTCTTCGTGAAATAGAGGTCGCTTTGAGGGTTCTCTTTTTTTGGACACCCGGTATGCTATATAGCAGTGAATACAAACCAGTATCAACATCCGGCGTAACCCGAGGGCTATTCTTTTTCAGACTTTCTGGTCGTCCTAGCTTCCGGGAGAAGATGCTCGGAGATACAAGCTATCTCCGCATCATAATTCTCCCGGGACAGGCTCAATTTGTTCTTTCGGCCAGATTTCCTCGCCAAATATGAAATATCATCCTTCAGTCACTCAAACATAATCCTCCCACGAATTAGTTGTCACTCTTCGGTTCGTGAGGATCGCATGTGGTACCTCGTTCGGACCCTTGGGTATTTCAAGCGTAAAAGAGCTTTACTCACTCCTAAAGTGGACTAGAACAATGAAGACGAAGCCCACAAAGTATTAAAGTCTGACCATGAAGAACACCCATGTGGACTGTTCGAATGGGAAGAAATCAACATCATATGCACCGTGATGCTCATCTAAGAAATCCCTTCATCCGCCAGACATTATATTAATGAGGTTCCTTGAGATCCTCAAGGACCCCAGTGACAAAGAGGTGAGATCACGTGTGGAGACCAATTTGAAGGATCTCTTGGAGTAGACTGACACTGACCAGGTGAACAGCATACGAAGTCGTGGATATACGAAAACCATATCATGGGAGTTCATCATCTACTGCTTCCATATCTCATTTGCCAAGAATCTTTAAACTCTGGCAACTGGATACCTGAAAAAGTTGGCAGGATAGCCAATCCATCCATCCTGTACAGAAACAGAAACAACAAAGACCTCCCTATCCACATAAAATGTATGCAAGTTGTAAAGTACTAGTAGGCCTATCGCATTTTGAAATATGCAGTGGAACCAGAAACCAAATGTGTATACGGACACATGGTATCTAGACAGGGAGAAAAGAAGCACTGGTTTGGGGTTAGAGAGCTGCATGAATGGGACAACTGTTCATCAATGAACTTTGCAAAGGGCAGCAGAGCCGACATGACCTCGGTTACACCAAGTCTGAGAAAGGCATTGACCAGTTGAACAAGAAAGAACACAGAAATGCCCTGTCTACACTTGTGAGGGGAGGAACAGATGTTGCTATCCCTGTACAGTAATGCCCAACAAGGTAGATGGCTATGTTGGGAGACTGCAATGCAAATGGACATCATGTGGAATAAGCTCCTCTATTCCTGCTCACCAGAAATGTTGAAATTCTACCGAGATACTATACAGGATACACTTCCTACACAAGCCAATCCGAAGGCATGGAATAAACAGCTCTTGGACTGTGTGGTTTGTGTGGAGTTAACAACTGCACTATGATGCACGTATTCAATTCTCGCCAGTTTTCATTGCGATCAGGAATGTATAACTGGAGGCATGACACAGTTCATTCGCATATTGTCCATCAGCCATTGCTAGTCATCCTTCGAGCATGAACACCATATAAAAGAAGAGGGTGACAAGCAAACAAAAACGGGCATAGTCAGACAAGGGCACTCACTATGGCTAAGAGAAAAGAAGCAGGATGTGTCCAGAACAGTGAAGACTGGGTTGTGGTGTGGGGTGAAGACAAACGCCCCATCATATTCTCGCCAGGAATAGTCACGGAGACCAGATGTCACCATATATTCTCCTATAAGGGAAGTATGTTTTGCCATTGAGCTGAGAGTACCGCAAATGAGAATGTCGTACAAGCAAACCATCGAAAGACCGTAAAGAAGCACAAGAAGCTGGATGGGAGTTGAAATACTTCCCAGTAGAAGTGGGGTCCAGAGAATTCACCAACCAGACTCTGAGAACCTGCTTTAAATTCCTTGGGCTGACAAATAAGGACATCAAGGTGGCACTGGACTCTGTATGAAGATGGCTCTACGAGTTACCTATACATTGTGACTTTCAAGAAACAACAAGAACTTTGGTAGTTGGAACTACAATCTTAGGAACAATTCTTGGAACACTTTGAACGATTTTCGGAAAACTGTTCCCCCGTCTCACCAACCAATGTTAAATGAGGTATCGTCATCAGCAATCTTGCCAATTCTTCCAACATTAATTGATGGGGGTTGGGGAAGGGTATGTCGAAGTGGAAGCTCGGGGCTTTCAATTGAGTGGTAAGAGGGACGTGTAGGCTCTCAACTCTGGCCCGGATGAGCAATGTAGGAAACTGTAGTGAGTGTTCAAACTTTTTTTCCAAGATTGTAGTCGCAGGACCCTACATCCCCCAGGGGAAGATTACCAGACAGAGGCAGCATCACAACAAGCTAGGTTCCTGTGATCAGACATGCTTTGAATAGAGCTTGCTTTCTCTTCGGAGTGTTCCAGCTTACAAGCCCTGTTTTAAAGTAAGGGGGGCCTTGACTTGTCACGTGTTTTGTTGCTCGTCACCTAGCATCAGCTGTTCCAAGCTTCACAAACAAATATTTGATGGGTTTCACATGTAGATGAAGATCTACACATGAATGCCGTGACTGTTACCGCAACTGGAGGGGGCGGACCAAAGCGGGGGCAGTCGCAGTAGGCTGGACAGAATGGATTACAGGATGTAGTATAAAAGCCTGGGCTAGATACCCCCATGAATACCACCAATACTGTGCACGTCCTAAAAAAAAAAACGTTATATGCAGATCAAGCCAATATGCGGCCACACCCGGCCATGGTTTTCAATCATGTTCTCTTTTTCTATAGGGTTACGAGATACAATTGGAAAGTTACCTTCTTTTGTTCATCAAAAAAGGGAAATTCTGAGTTTGTGTGTGAATTTTACGACGGCAATACATATAGTGGATTATCAGATAAAATTGGTATCCTAGCCGTCATTTTAATTTTTTTTTTTGGCTGCCATTTTTGAGGCAAAATTATAAAGGGAATTTTTTTTAAAGTTTGATTAGTGCATTTTACGATGGAAATATACTTTTTTGCCGAATTCGATTCAAATTGATATTTTGGCTGCTATTTTATATTTTGTTTTGGGCTCAATTTTGAGGCAAAATTATAGGCATGTAGATTTTGCGATAGAAGCTCAACAATAAGTTAACAAGGCATCCTTCACATTACAAATATATTCTAAAAATAAATAATGTAAAATCGATTTTCCCTTTGTCGAAGCCAAGACATGGGCCTTTGTATATTAAAGGGGGGATTTTGAGGTTTTGTGCGCATTTTACGACGGAAATATGCATTTTTTGGCCCAAATTGATATTTTGACCGCCATTTTGTTTTAAAGTAAAAAATCAGGGTGGCCCAGAAGCTTTTTTAAACATGCAACATAAAAAACCCTAGTGGCTATGTGGCTGGAAACTAGATTAGTTATGACCTGGGATGTGCCTGTGTATAAACATAAGTACAAATGCAACTTGCACCAAACTTTGGTGGTATAAGTATAAAAAGAATACACAGGACAAAATGAAGCCTGATTATTTATACGGTTGCAACCGAAAACCTTTAAATCTGAAACTGATTTGAAAAGTCTGCTTCCATAGTGCCCTCGAAGTGTGTTTAATATTGCTGCCAAATTTCATGTTAATGCAACCTTTCAGGGGTGGGGGGGTGTAGGCTTTTCACCCCGATTTCGATTGCAATTTTTTATTGCATATGCATGTTGTATACCATATTGTAGCCCATGTTTCAAAGTTTTGAAATATACTTTGGTATGAAAAAAGCACATTTTAAAGTCTGACAATTACAAAACATTTCGACGAAAAATCGCATGCGTAAAGCGTCCAGCGCGAAAACAAATTTTGGGGTCCATAAGAACCCCCCCCCCGAGTTAAGACTCAATTATTTTTAATATTATATAATCATTTGATATCATCTTTGTGTTTTTTGAGAAAAACACAAAGATCATATGATCTTCTCATATGATCTTTAAAACCTACATCTATTTTACCATAAAGGGTATTTCAACTAAATTTCCCCAAAACGCACCTTTTACAAACTTACACGCGCCACATCATATCGTGCCTTTGAGTTAAAAATTAAGCTTTCCAGCGATACGTTATGTGTATGTTTTAAGGGGAAAATCTTTCAGACAAAGCATTTTAGAAAAACACAAATTTATACTGCCTATATTTACTCTACACTTTCCATCTTTTAATTGCTTGTTGAGCATCAAACAGGTTTAAATTTTGCATGTGTGGGAGAGGCTCGTTATATAGGTGTCATTAACTGCATCTAAATGAAATTTTGAAAAACAAAATCACGGAGCGTACCCCTGCCTTGGGTTAGGGGAATTGCTCCTAGATCTAACAAGAAAAATAACGCTACCTTACTTTTTTTTGCGATGATAGTCAGATTTTCCTCTTAGGACATAAAAATCGTATTTTTGAACAAACTTAATCTTTTTTACCAGAATACTCCCAAAACACACTTTTCTAGCTTAGCGCCTCCACACCATCCATTATTTTAAAGTAAACATAACAAGCTTTCCTGTGATTCATATCGTAATGAATTCTGTAATGAATTAAAGATTTAAAGGACATTTTCTGTAGTAGTACATGGGGAAATGTAATGAATGTTTTGGTTTAGTTTTCTTCATATACAATTTTGACACCAGTGTTTTACCAATACAGAATTTCATGGAGAATCTGAAAATTGTGGGTGTCATTTTTTAAAATGTGTTCTTGGGTGTTTTATAAGGTGCAAAATTTGTACAGGGGTAAACAATAAAAGTGTTTAAATTGTTTTTAAAATTTATACCAATCTGTTCGGTTGCTCATAAGGTTTCTAAAAAGGAAAGTTTGTCATATTTACGACCTATTGTTTTAGTACAATAGGCTCCAGAAAGTTCAAGGTCATTATTTATAGAATGATCCGATTTTGTTGAAACTGGTTTTAAATCGTTCATTGGGTCATACTAAATAAGAAAATGTATATAGATTCTGTGTTTCGCCTTTCAAAGTGAGACTTTTAGAGATATGACTAGTGGTCTCCCATAGACCCTGTGGACCACGGCCATATTTGCCCTCTTAATTATTATCAAAACGTCATTGACAACGCAACCTTTATATTTTCGACTTCTGTACAGTAAGACGAACAACTTGGCACCATTTCTAAAACAAACCGATGAATCTGAAATTTTACCCCCAGTGTGACCTTGAACCCGTTTGGCCTTGTAATTCTTGTACTATAACCTTCAAGTAGGGCAAACTATACCTTTCTGTATCCTTGAAAGGTACTGAACATGATGGTATACTTTAAAACACATTTTGCTCCATTTTATATTTTGACCCCTGTATAAACCTTGCCCCTTAGAATTCATCAAAAAACACATTTTAAAAAATGACACCCATGATTTTTGGAATCCTCATACAATTTTGATTTAGAAAAATCTTGGTTGCAAAATTGTATATGGCATTTTCACAAAAATACAGTTCCACATGTACTATAGTAAAATATTTTTGAGAAAAATACACACACTTATTAGGGGACGCTTCCAAACTCAACCACCGGTTGGCTTCCGGTTCTGCCCGGTTTTTTCCGGTACGAACTGGTTTGCTATTGTTCTGAACAATGAATCGCGGTTAAACCGCCTTTAACCGCTAGTCAACCGGCGGCGGTTGAGTTTTGAAGTAGTCCCTAAGTTGTATATTGCCCCCTATAGTTATTGGACATTTTGTCATTTTAAGATGCTTATTGTCGCTTTATTAAGAGTCATGGTGATCTAAATTTTAGTTTTACGAGCGGAATGTATTTCACAGAAGTCAATAATACCAATATCTTTACAAATAATATATTTGACCAATAATGGAAGATTTTGACCAAAATATTCCTCAAAACACATTCCCTTTTGGGAATTCCACATCAACATCATACCTAATCTGAAAAAAAGGTACATTAGGCTTTGAAATGATGCATGATGTAATAGAGTATGATGTATGTGTGCGTATAGTGGGTATATTAAACGCCTAAACAAGACCTCTTTTCCCAGGTCTGCCGCTCTGTATTATTATTCGTATTGACTCTATGAGACTCACTCACTTAAATTGGTTATCAAATCATATTGAATCCAACCAAAAACGCAATAAAAGACTGAACGATTACACTTTGCTATTATGTTTTTATCATATTTTGGTCAGAAACTATTTGCATGATTTGAAACCCTTTTCCATAAGCTTTGCCAATTTAGAACAAATGTGGCATGAGTGATATAGTATCTTCAAATTCAGGCAATCAAACACACACAAAAGCAAACCAAAAACAACAGAAACTATCCAAAACACCTTTTCTAATTTGAGCCTCTCAATTAGCTTGATAATTTTTCATCTATTTTGTCATTTAGATGTACGTAATGTCGGTAAATCGCTGCAGATTTCATGGTTTGAGAGTTGCGAAGACCGATGCAATCACAACAATCATACCACGTGCCGATGTGACACTGAATGTGTGCAATATGGAGATTGCTGCATCGATTATAACAATACGTGTGCCGCGATAATTCCTGCAATTCCTCAGGAAATTCTACAATGATTGAAGCAAAATTTCACCATTGTAAGATAGTAATGTTGCCGGAAACTGTCTTTTTGGTTGACCGATGTCCATCGTCGTGGACAGAAATATTCATAAAGTCACAGTGTAACCGCCCGACTGGCGGAATGATTGTATTGACTATTTTGGACATAACTATCACAACATTTTTTGCGCCATTTGTCATAATCGGAAATTACATGAGATTACTCCGTGGAGCACAGGTCCAGACGGTTCTCATAGCTGCATGAAATCTGTAATAGGAAGTCAAGTTTTGGAAATTAAGGAGATAGTGGGTGGTAGAAGGGGAACGAAGATTCTTAAAGTAACAGGACACCTTCGCCTCGGAAATCGTATACGCAAATGCTACAACATCAATTGCAATGCTACGGCAAATGTGTCTTTGCATACTGCATGTAAATCTTATGTAATGGAAGTGTGTGTTGGATTTCTTCGGGGGGACAAGATATACAAAAATCCGCATTGCGCACTTTGTGACGGTTCAAGCGACACTATAAACTGCGTGGAGATCCTTAGGAGTTACCGAAGTATGTGGCAATTTCGACTACCTATTGCGCAGACATCTGAATTGCCCATCGTATGCCTACCAAGCGAAATACTTGATCCGAACTCACAATGGTGTCGGAAGATTGCATGTAGACCTGCCTATTCGTTATACAACGGCAAATGTGTTTTAATGACTAAGACGATTTCAAATCTCATAGGTAGTGTGACATGTTCCAAGCAAGAAACTTTGGTGCAATTCAGAAGTGAATCAACACGATACAACCCTATTACATGTCTCCGAAACGAATTCGGTAATCGTTGGATGGACGAAGTAGTCACGCAGGAGTATACTCATAAGGTTTCCACATCTGACAGTGCTGATATGTGGGTGGCTTTCAAGTTGGGATATAAAGATGGGACTGATCTGCTCCGTAAAATTGAAAGACAATTAGACTATGTAGTGAGACTTAGTAGGGAAGACGTAGATCTTGAAAGACGGTTCTGTGACTTAAAGGAAATAGAAGCATTTGTTTCGTGTGATCAACAACCATCTCATATGGCACTTGATAACTGTAACGAAGACGTATACACTGGAACGCCAGATGATTTCTTGATTGTTAATATGACACAATATTCCAACATACTTCTCTACTTAACATTCAACAAATACATAGAGTCGGAATAGATTATTTATATGAACATATTGGTTGAACCCCACTTATTTAGAAAAAAGGAAGTTGTTTTTATTTGCGGGCGCGAAATTCATGTTCCAGTTCTTGATTGTGTATTCGTGACCTTAAACAAATCCGAGTATTCTGTCAACGTTAATAAACGATTTTTGGTATACAATAGTCGGAAATTCAGAATGAACGAATTTCTACTATTAGCAACGGCGAGGCGCAGATATGCGTTGATTTACTCGTTGGAAAAGCAGGGCAAAAAGAAGCAGGCATCGGTCACTATTTGTCCTGGGATCTTCTAAATATAGTCAGTTTTGCAACTACTTCTTTCTCTCTGTGTGGTTCCATTGGCACATTAGTGACGTATTGTAAATTCAAAAGGCTTCGGAATATTTATGGACAAGGATAATGTCTCTCGCTTGTGGACTTTTTATGGCTCAATTGTTTACCATCCTGTCGAATAAGTCGTTGTTGTCTGGTACATTCTGCATAATATTCGCTACGATAACACATTACTTCTGGCTCGTCACATTCACTTGGTCTACTATACTAGCTGCCATTCTGGCGCATAAATTTGGAATTGAGAATATGCAGCTTTTGGAGAATGTTAAAACGGCCATTGCACAGCAATTGTTAGGTGGGGGTTACCAGTTCCGATAATAGCTATCGTATTAGCAGTCCATTTCTGTCAATGTTTGCCGACAAATGCGACCATGTACAGTGAAGTTACCTGCTGGCTACATGCTGGAAATGTCAATTTACTAGCGTTTGGAGAGTACCAGTTGCCTTTCTCTCATTGCCAACATAACGCTGGTAATTTTTACTCTCATAAAACTTCGTAAAGCCAGACAAATTTCAAATGTGTTGCAAAACAAACAAACTAATGATGATGGATGAAAGACACCTATTGTTTCTTTAAGGTAAAGTAATTATTTCACATCTTCTAGTGTAATTGTCTTTGTTACTTGGTTAAGTGTCATCACGTGGTCAAGATTGTTCCATTATTTGGTGAGGAGATGAACCGAGTACTAATTACGTAAATCATACCTTTAATCCGTACGGCACTATTTACAGCTTGTGCAGCGCGCATACGCGTATTAATCCACTGCAGAGACATTACGCTTTGGGATTCGCCGTTGCGACCAGCTTTTATAGACGAAAATTTCAATTAAAATTAGATACTGCCTTTATTCGAGTATGTGGTTTAAACAATGGTCCCTCGGTGACTGTAATAGTGCTATTTTGCTTCGCGGCTACGCCCATAGTTAGCCAGAGTTTCTCATAGTAGTGATCATAGTTATGAATATTATTAAAAAATGATAAATTCCAGTTGGCCAAAAACAGTTGATCCAGCGATATTAATCAAATCCGCATTTTGTGAAAAAAAACAAGATGTCAACATTGTTTGCTTGTTTGTTTGCTTTTTTATATTGAATAACAAGTTTGCAAAGCATAGCATGGACATATTGAGCAGTATCCAAAGGCTCACATCAAAGGCTCACACTGATCTACTGATGGACCAATTCGTCCGAATGTGGGAAGCATATAGCGTTTGAAAATAGGCCTCTACCACCGAGTTGTCACAGCTCAGCTTTGTGTGCTAAAAGCTAAATGCAACTTGAACCTTAACACTTGTAACCATTTAAACGCCCCCGACTGCTTTCATGGAGGTGTTTAACAGTATTACCAACAATTAAAGAGCTTGAAGAACTCCACCTCAAGAGAAATATCAATCCCATACGAAAGTTGAGTCAGGATGAAGTACACTGTCGGAAAACAATGTCCAAACAGTGACGGCGGGGGGGGGGGGGGGTCCCTTTAATCCCCACCGCACCCACCCCGCAGAATACCAATATGGATTTTAAAGAAAATTATGGTTTGATCCACAAATTGGGTACAAATCCTAAGGATGTTTCCCTCGTCCCCAGAAAAAGAAGTCTAGCGCCGTCAACGCACACCACCCCCCCACAGCCCATGGATGTAACTGACCTTACAAATTAACATTCTGTTATGACGTCTCAGTAGGACGTCTAGGTCCGAAATACCTTTTCAAAACACAAATAAATGAGCTTGGTGCACAAATGATCTAAATATATATAATAAACGTTTTAATGATCTTTACTTGATTTGGTTAAGAATTTGGATGTCCAAAACATCATTAATAGGTAGTAAAATTACACAACTACACACAGTATGTTAATACTTATTGTCTCCAAGAATGTCCAGTAATGTCCCACACAGCAAGAGTGCAGTTCAACGAGGATGTGTCCTCACAGTGGAGACTCCAAAAGGGACAGCGCACAAGTTCATAAAAAACTCCTCAGGTATTATATTCCAAGGGAATCTTCTCAGTCCTGAAGGTAACTTGTCAGCAGTTCAAGACGACAAGGATAAATTAAGTGCCCTCGACGATAATTAAATCCACAGTATCTAGGTCAAGATAATCACCACGATTTCTATCTGTCCACAATTTGGAATCCTATTTTTGATTACCAGCACTTTCGGTCAA
Source organism: Ophioderma brevispina (assembly GCA_023653785.1). NCBI lineage: Eukaryota > Metazoa > Echinodermata > Ophiuroidea > Amphilepidida > Ophiodermatidae > Ophioderma > Ophioderma brevispina. The sequence goes on along the minus strand of JAMKCH010084999.1, from coordinate 1,077 downwards.
AGACACAGTAGAATAATTACAGCACTATGCCACATGGAATGAACAGATAATCCTTGCATGTGTGTGAAGCATAAAAATTACCATTATTGTAGATAATAACTAGCTATCCATACTGTATCGCTGATTACAACTGTGACAGAGAGTCCTTCCAGTCAACACGATATTTATCTTCACACCGCTAGATTCCCTTTCTAACACTAATCATTCATCAGCATCATGCATAAACATGACCTTGCACCATAAAATCGATTCACAATCTAAATTAATCACTTCAATATATACTCTGTGGGGGAATCCTGATCTTTACAATGTTTGATCTCAAAACATAAACAAGTTGCTATTTGAGCATCCTGGGGAATTCCCCACTTCCTTATTGTGCAATCTATCTAAAGGTGCATCCTGCATAAACAGCTCTAGGGAATCCCCTTTTCTCTCTTTCATTAGATTCACCTATCATAGAGTGTTTTACGCAGCTGCCCGTGAGACGTCTCTGTTACTCAACAGAAGCCATGGGATTAAGTTGCTAGTTACCCCCGTCTATCCTGCCAACTTTATTCGTGTGACCATATATTAATGCACATTAATTTTGGTCGAGATTTTCCCCCCCCCAGGCCTCACTCCCCCATAACTCACTCTCCTCCCCCCCCTCTTTTTTGACCTTAACAATTAGAATAATTGACTCCTTATCTTCGAAATGTCAAAATTTCCCCATCCCTTTCCAAAATATGCATTATACCTTTAACCATTTTGTGTGTCTAATTTAAATAAAGTGTACACAGTGCAAATGTTAACACTTTTTATTAAATGTTCGTGACATTGCTCCTTCAGTCTATATTACAGAAAGTTGTAATAATAATTCTGATCAAAATTTAGCAGCTCTGGACAGCATCTGCCAAGACATTTTCTTTTCCTTTGATATGTCTTATGTCCTGTTTGTATTCTTGTAGAGTTAAAACTCCACCGGACAAGTCTATGCTTTCTGTGTTTCATCTTGTGGATGAAAGTCAACGGATTGTGATCCGAGTACACCATTAGAACTGACCGGTGCAACTGTATTTGTACTCAAGCACACTTCAA
>JAMKCH010084998.1:0-41223 GCA_023653785.1 Ophioderma brevispina | reverse complement strand
CCATATTGGAACAGGTACAATATGTACCATATCTTTAAAATGTTCTACATACATTGTACTAACAATGTGCAAAGTTTCATACTTTTACCACAAAGTGCACGATTGTTGAGCTTAACAGCTGTGCTATATTGGTCGACCAAAATAGGGCACGTTTTTGCTCATACATCCAAACCATCCTTTAGCCCTAAGATTTCACGGGGTAAATGAGAAAAATAGTAGCTTTCTTTTGACATGAAAATGTTGACCACTTTCGGTAAAATCTAGGGTCCCTGGGGACGAGGCTATTAGCGATCGGGCCATGGACCTTTAAGTTTTTCTTGGATATTAGACCAAATGGATGTTAGACCAAATGGACATTAGACCAAATGAACATTAGACCAAATGAATATTAGACGAAATGAACATTAGACCAAATGAATATTAGACCAAATGGACATTAGACCAAATGGGTATTAGACCAAATGGATTTTAGACGAACTGAATATTAGACCAGATGGATGTTAGACCAAAAGGGTTTTAGACCAAATGGATATTAGACCAAATGGATTTTAGACCAAATGGATATTAGACCAGATGGATATTAGACCAAATGGCATATTAGAACCAAATGGGTATTAGAAGAAGACCAATTGGCATTAGACCAATTCGTTATAGACGATATGGTATTAGACGATACGAGTTTTTAGACCAATGAATATTAGACGACATGGCTCTTAGACTAAAAGGCTGGTCGCCTAAATGGTTATTAGAACTAAATGTATTAGACCAATAATTTTGGAGTTAGACAAAATGGGCCATTAGACCAAATGGGATTAGACGAAATGGCAAGTCACCAGACAGTGTGCTCAGATATAGTTTTCTATAGAATGAGTTGAGCTGTTTCGTCAACGGTGGGCAACGAACAAAGCACTGCCCGGCAGTATGCGTGAGCACCTGCAGGGCTTGTCCTTTGAGCAAATGTATAACTGTATCGCATAGGCCACCGTGCTGTAATCTATGTTCCTTTACAGACAGAAAATACAAACTTACTAATTTCTTCCAGAGTAGATAGTCAGATTAGACACATATAGGGTAGGCCGCCCTATTTTCGGACACTGCCAGTTTTCGGACAGATGTGTGTTTTGAGCCATGGGGTTTCATTTCTTAAATTCAACACTACATTTTAATCCATCAAATTAAAGACCGAATACTTACTGCATTTAAATGGCTACCTTGTAGCCGTCTATGTGTTGTTGTTTTTCGAAACAGCGAGGATTAGTGCGGCAAGTCGGCTCCTTTTGAATAAAAAACATGTTACTTATGAGGTAGCGTAATACGGCGTGATCACTTTCAGGAGTTCGTGCATTTTGCACAATTCACAAAAATCTAAATATTTCCCTTTATGTGTTCATGTAACTATGTATTTTTTTGCTGCAGGGTCCACTGGTCTGTTTTCTATCGTAGCAGCCGACTGTCCGAAAACTGGAAAGGAATTTTTGCGCATGTCCAGTTTTCGGACGCCCTCTATAAAAGCAGGGGGCGGGGTAGGACCTGCCAACCTAGAAAGGTTGTGTTCAGATTTTATTAGGCGTGAATAATAATTAAAGCATAATTAAACTGAACATTATTTGTTTAATTATTTATTCATTTACTTATTTAATCTATTTAATTTATTTATTTTGATTATTTTTTTATTTACTTGTTTATTTTTTATATATTTATTTATGCATTTATAAAAAGCCCACCATGATTGTTTCTGTTGTTTTTAGTTTTTTGTTTGTTAGGTTGAGATAATTAAACTGAACATTGTTTATTTGTTTTTTATTTATTTTGTTAATTTGTTGTTTATTTATATTTTATTTTTGTTGATATTTTTTCTTTTTATTTGTAAAAACGCCCACCATGATTGTTTCTGCATGTTGTAAATAACAATATTCAGTTTATTATATTGTATATATTTATTAATCTTTCCCTGGAGATTGCCAGCGCACGATAGTGTTGAAAAAAAAACCCATGTGCGCTTGGCCGGACTCGAACCGGCGACCTTCGTATTACATGCACGACGCTCTAACCAACCGAGCTATCAAGCAGGGTTGGTAGAAGAGCGATAGATATCATCTATAGGTGTTAGGTTCGAAAGGTGTCCTTCGCTTTCCTAGCGGATAGCATCAGAACTGTATATTTAACATATACCGTTATATTTGTTTTGAAATTTAAACTACTTAGTTCTCCAGGTAGACAAGGATGTATATATTTATTAATCTTTCCCTGGAGATTGCCAGCGCACGATAGTGTTGAAAAAAAAACCCATGTGCGCTTAGCCGGACTCGAACCGTCGACCTTCGTATTACATGCACGACGCTCTAACCAGCTGAGCTATCAAGCAGGGTTGGTAGAAGAGCGATAGATATCATCTATAGGTGTTAGGTTCGAAAGCAATCTCCAGGGAAAGATTAATAAATATATACATCCTTGTCTACCTGGAGAACTAAGTAGTTTAAATTTCAAAACAGTTTATTATATTGTTTATTGTTAGGTTGAGATTTTGTATAGTAGTAGCTAGTAGTATGGTCTCAGACGTTAATCTTACGGGTTATTTGGTCTAGTTTTATAGTCTCCCGAGTTTAATTATGCTCATTCCACTAATTTCAGCTCTCAAGCCTGCAAAATTGTCAAAATTACAGTTCCCAAGCCCCTACTTTCGGAGACAAAATCAGTTCACAAGCCCCAATTTCGGAAATCGGGGCCGCATACATCCCTACCTGAAAAAAAGCCTAAATCCTTCCCCCTCATCAATAAGGTCAGGAAAATTAATAGTATCAATTAAATTGATACTACCGTCATTGTTAAACATGTTCCTAATTTTACAAGACTTTACCTTTTAAATTACGGTAAACCCCGATTATTCAATAATCCTCACGCTTTGTTACTTACACCTAACATAAAATTACAATTTGGAAGCAGGAAAATGTAACTATACAGTGGTTAGAAAATAATACATGTACTACATATTTTGAAAAAGGATATACGATGACCGTTATTATATTTTCCGTAATATTATGTTCTTTTGTCACTTACTTGTTTTTAATGTAAGAATATGAAGTATGAAAATTGTTTACCTATGTGTTAAATAACGTCTTAAGTAACGTCATTAAAAAATGCAAAATCAAATCCTATTTTCCCTTTTATTTTTAAAAAATAGTGTTAAAAACTCTTGTAGAACTCGATTCCTGCTTTTTTTATTATAAGTATTTAGTTTTAATTTGAAAAAAAAAGTAGTATATATATATTTAATTTTAGCATCTGATATCTGTTAAGTCATGTAGTGCAGTGGATAAGGTTTAGGACTTTTAATCTTAAGGCACTGTTTCTAATCTTTGTAAGGTACATGTATGTATATTATAGTTTAATTTATTCACGTTTTCCCTTCGTTTTGCCTTATTTCCCTCAAAATTTGTGGTGAAGTATATACGTTTGTATAATGTTACAACGTGAAAATTTGGTCAGAAGATTGTAATATCGTTTTAAGTCTTAATATTGTTTAAACAAGTCAAAAACCAACAATAACTTTGAAGCTGAGATTTCACGCCGTTTGTTTTACGTTCCCTGCAATGGTCTCGTATTTTTACGGCTCCAGTTATTTTACGTTCTGCACGTTTGTGAGTCCCAGCTGCCAGTCAAAACGCTTTTACAGGTTTATTTTTAACAGTGCGTGTTCACCTTTGCATAATATGTTTTAGTGATGAGCCGTAAATACATTGTTTCCCCCGTCTTTACCCCACCCCTTGAAAATGTCTGCATAGTTGAAACGAAAAGGCAGAGGGATGAAGGCAAATTGAAACTTATTGAATGAAGAAGTGCAGGAAAAAATAAAACGACCCGCAAAAAATGGCAAAACATGGCAAAAAAAATGTTCAATAATAGCACATTTTTTGAAGAGGGCCCCCAAAGTTTTCAAAAATTTTGAGATTTTTACACGGTTGCATTGGTAACTGGCAAGTAAACTATACCTATGAATTGTGAATGGTTAAGCTCGAAAATATCTATCTATCGCAAACGAAGGCATTTTGTAAATAGAATAATTAATATCGGAATCTCCGATAATAATTCAACGGCTGCTGGAAACGGCAGGGGCCGCGATATTTTTATCATATACTACCCTGTATATCTTACATACATCAAAGTTATTAGACGAAATGGAATTAGACGAAGTGATGGTAGACCTCCATGAATTCACGTATTTCAAAAGGATTTTTTTTCCAGGATCAGGCATGCACGTTACGTGAAAGGCCTAAAAATCACCAAAAATTTTTTAAAAAAAGGTGTATTTTCTAAATGAAAGCTTAGTATACGCATTTAGGGTCCATATGCAACATCAAAAACAAGTCTGTTCTGCATGGAGTCTGTATTTGCCTTCAACCCCCAGAAAATACGGGCGTTTCCGTAACCTTACCCATCTGACACACTTCTTTCAGACACACTTATCAATTACGAAACCTTAACGGAATAAACAGGTGAGCTTTATTCCGTGAAGGACGGTGAAGGGTTTCCGAATTCATAAGTGTGTCAGAAAAAAGTGTGTCAGATCGGTTAACAGAAGTGTGTGGTTTGAAAATCGATTGTTGAAATGCTAATATGAACACCTTAAAACACTAAGGCACTATCAGTGATTTGCTAAATCAGAAAATCAGATTTTTGCATGTCTGTAACAACTAGGTATCCTAACATGCCCTACAAGTTATAAGACCAAAGGCCATCTAATAAAGACAAAATCGAAGATTTTAGTCAATACTGTCCGTACGGACACTTATTACAACACGTAATTGAATGAAGATTCATATCTTTGAATACTGCCGTTTTCTTCCTTTTCTGTCATTTTTTCAGTTGCAAAAAATAACTTACACGAATTCTACAGACTTACTCGGGTACGGGTGCAGGTCCGTAGACCTACGGGGTACGGGGAAATGGGGTTCACGCATTTATCCGAATGGGTTCGTTTATCCGAAGAATCGCTATTTCGAATGTTCCTTTATCCGAAATTTCGTTATTAGGAAGGTTCATTTATGCGAAGGTTCATTTTCCGAAGGTTTATTAATCCGAAGGCGTGTTAATTCGAAGGTTCGTTTATTCGAAAAAGAAATAAGGTTCGTTTAGCTTATTCCATTTTCGGGTCAACGAACCTTATTTCTTTTTCGGATCAACGAACCTTTGGATAAATGAACCTTTGGAATAGCTTCGGATAAAACGAGCATTCTGAATAACAAACAGGTAAGAAACAAATGTTCGGAACCTTTAGAATAACGCCTACGTAGGTATAGGAAATAGGTACAGGTATAGGAAACTTGTTTATAGAGTTCCTTTAGGCTAGCTAACTGTGCTACTGATCTATTTAGGGTGCAAATTCCAGCATCGAAAATACTGTTTAGGGTGCTTTCTGTTTATGCTTGGTCACGGAGGATACCCCCTTATCAATGATAAGTGCCCCTGGGAAATTTAGATTTTGGTATCAGTAGAAGTTCATATTTCCTCATGCAGTAAAATTTAAGCCCCGGGAAATGTTTCCTTTTGATACTATCATAGAGCTAAAAAATAAAACATTTCTAGCTGCTACGGACAAAAACCATCTCCAAATGTGGTCGACCAAATAATAATAATATATAATAATAATAATCATAATAATAATAATAATAATCATTCAATTTAATAATGATAATAATAATAGGCCTAATAATAATAATAATCATAATCATCATCGTCATCGTCATCATCGTCATCATCATCAACATCATCGTCATCATCATCGTCATCATCGTCATCGTCATGACGTCATCGTCGCCATTGTCATTGTTAATTGCATGTGTCCGAAAATTGGGCGGCTTACCCTACTTTACTTAGTTCAACAGTCCAGATGATATGAAAGTCTCAACTTTTTTGAGGTAAGTCGGTGGACGAGGTAGTGGATCACGAAATGTTCCTTTAAACGCTGTTATTGAAATTTTAGGCCTTTGTTTCAAAATGATAACGTTCGTTTTGATTTTAGTATAGTAAACGGATCATTTTTTCCGTTACGCACTAACCTTACTACCTTTATAAATCTAGATTTGCCTTTAATTCAACTTGATTTTCAACACTGGGGTGTAATGTGTAAGTCGGTAAAAATCCCGTACCAACAATTTGATAAACACATTTTAAGTCTTCGGCAATATTATTAGCTTTGTTTTAATTATGTTACCTTTTTTAGTGTTCATATCCAGTATTACACCTTGTTGTGGAGCAAAGAAGATTCCCACAAATTGGATAAAGTTGAATGCTTTGGTATAATGCACCACTGAAAAAAATGAAGAAATTCACCGATGTTGAGATGCAGTCTTTTAAAAATATACATAAGATACGGGATTGACCAAAAAAGTTTTATGTGGTGCAGAGTGCCACTGTTTTGTTTTTAAGGTAATGGGCTACCAGAAAAATGGCTAAAAACACCATTTTAAGAAATAAGCTTATGACAAGCAGAAGAATTTTATCCTCCAGTTGCTTTTGATTTGAGGGGCGATATTTAACACCTTTCCTGTAAAAATTCATAACTTGAAAAGGAAACCAGAAACAACTGAAGTTAAAGTTGAAATATATATTTGAAATATGCTTAAAAATTAAATGCTGAATCTAATTTGCATAATAATTAAAAGAATAGTGTTTCTATGTTTAACGGTTGTTTTGTTTGACAGTTTCTTTTGTTTACGGTGTTTGAAAACGACAAAAGCTATAAGTACCAAATTTGTGCAAAATCTTCTGTCATAGGAGAATGGGGTAACAGAGCCATGTTTTAATCTGCTCCATTTTTATTAAATGCGAATCCGAAATGTGATATTTTTACATTATCCCCAAAAATGCAAATTTTCTGAATTTTAATCAAAATGTCAGCACTTTATACCCCAAAATTAAACATTCGGCCTGTTACGCCATTTTTTAAGTGAAGATTTAAATTATATTTTAAAAATAAAAAATAAAGGTTGTTTAGATATTGTAAAATATGGGCATGGGCGCCATTTATTAAGCAAATGAGATGAACTTTGACACTCTATTTTTTGCATTCAACTTACTTTTTCACATGCAATAACATACTTAAATGTGAATTTTGGTCTATTAAAATGGCAATTTGCATTTTAAATATAGCCCATTACATTAAATAGTCCTGAAACTTTAGGTCTGGGTAGCCGGAAAGGGGAAGTAAATAAGCCAACAGGCAACCAGTGGAGAGTGATCAAAAGTTATGACGAACTCTTGTCTAATCGTATTGAAGGCAGATTTTTCAATACACAGGCGTGGCAAAGACAATAAATTATGTCTTTTCGAAACGGACAGAAACTACAACACAGTGGCCTTATGGGGCACCGTGACACGAATATTTGCTCATAACATGAAAACACACCGTCATAATGAACTGAACTGAAACTTTGGAAATAACCTTTTCTCGACGATATATAGAGAATCATAAACAAAGCCTGAATGTCCTAGGATCGCGGAATGTACAATTAAAATAATAAAAACAGAATATTTCGTATCAAATTAATGCAATACATTACCCCTTTGGTCATTTCCTTCTACGAATTCAACAATCCAAGAGTTAAAGGCACCAATGAAATATTGGTTTTGAGCCTGTAGAATCGACATGAAAGCAGTTAATGATAAGTACAGTGGTGACATCAGGCAACTTGTCAATGTGGGGAAATCATCTCCCAAACAATGGTAACCGTCAGCAGGGTTTAAGAGTGTTCTCTCGTCTAAAACAATATCTGTATGAGAAAATACGATCGTTATTCACAGCAATGGCAAAATAAAAATATGTGATAAACCCGGTTAAAAGTAACCAATTAAAAATGTTCCTATTTCATATTTCACATATCGTGAATTTGTCCTGATTTCGCCTAATATTTGTTGGCAATTTTGTAACACCGAACTTAAAGCAATAATAGCACAATTTTTTGAAGAGCGCCCTCAATTTTTCAAAAAAAATCAGATTTTTACACGGTTGCATTGGTAACTGGCTAGTAAACTATACCTGTGAATGGTTAAGCTCGAAAATGTCTATGTGTCGCAAACGAAGGAATTTTGTAATTAGAATAATTAATATCGGAGATATTCGATAATAATTCAACGGCTGCTGGAAACGGCCTTCCAATATGAAATAGCCGGGAAATAGCGCCATGTACGTGTTTACGCTCATCCATCAGTTGTTTTATTGGTTCAGGCAAGTCAAGTTAGAGGTAGCACTATTTCATCATGGATGGAGGTAAACTTAACATTTCCAGCTCAGCCGTTTAGTACAATCCGGAATCCCAATTCTAATTACAAAATAGCTTATTTTATGATGCATACGCATTTGTGAGCATCCTCGTTCGCAGGTATAATTTTCTAGACAATTACCGACATAACTCTGGAAAAATATCAAATTTTGAAAATTGGGGGCGCTCTTCAAAAATGTGCTGTTATTGCTCGATAGTCTTCTCACCAATTAAACTACAAATATGTATACACTTATTGAAACACATTCCCATTCATTAAACTAATATTCTTTTCTATTGCCTCTTTCTCTGACTTACCGACCTCCACCTCCTCCTCCTCTGGTTGCAACTGGCATCTTTGAAATTGAATTAGAATTGTGTTAATTATGAAGATAATCGTTGAGGCCGTCCAGATAAGAAATATTGTTTGTATCGAAAGCCCGTATTGGTATGCCACCTGGATATAGATGGAAAGATAATGTTAAAGATATACGTATGAGACATTAGTGTGGGAGGGGCTGTAATTTTCTTCAGACTGGGGTACCAAAAATTGGGATGACTATAGTGTTACGACGTCTCGTTGACGCCAAAGGTCAGAAATATCCTTTAAAGACAAACAAACAGTTACAGTTATATTACACTAAATGTTTTGACAGTCTAACAGTTCACTAATGTCCAGAGTTCTTAAAAGAAGCAGTGTAGTGCAACGATTGCTTCTGGTCTCAAGCGACGACTCCAAAATGACAGTATGCAATATAAAATCCCCAGCAATTTATCAATGGGCTTCTTCTTAGTGTTATGACGTCTCGTAGAGTCTAAGGTCAGAATACCTTTCAACCCACAAATAATGAGCCTTGTGAACAAATGATCTAAATTATATATAATAAAACAGTGTTAATGATATTTAATTGATTGGTTCAAGAATTGGTTATGTCCAAAACAAACTTACATTATAATTACACATTTTATTATACTTATAAAGAGTCCAGGATCTATGTTGAATGCGTTGAGCTCAACGATGATTATGTCCTCACAGCGAAGAAAGACTCCAAAAATGACAGTATGCCCAAAGTTCACATATTTTAACTCTTCAGGTAGTATAATTCCATGGGAATCTTCTCAGTCCTGAGAAGATAACTTTTGTCCAGCAGTTCAAGACGACAGGTTAATTAAAAGGGGGTTTCTTATTTTTACCCGGGGGGGGAACCCCGGGGAACATTAATCCCGTATATCACTCCAAGATAATCACACGATTTCTATCTGTCCACAATTTGGAATCAGATTTTTGATTCCCAACACTTTCGGCTTCAAAAGATCAACAGTGGAATAATTACAGGCACTATGCTCATATGGAATTAAAAATATAATAAAATCCTCGGCACTGTGTGGAGCATAAATCTACCAATATTGTAGACAAACCAGCTACAACCTGAATGTATAGTGATTGCAACTGCTGACGGCGAGTTCTTAGCTTCAAATTCCAACATATATAAGGACTTCACAAAAAAGACCCAAGTCTAAAAATTAGATATTACCTACAGGAATCATGCACAAACACAACCCTGCACTAGCTGACCAATTGAAATCCACTAAATTACGTCATCTGCATCACATCACTTTCCAATATAACTTTGTGGGGGAATTCCTGAGTCGTACAATGTTTTGATCTGAAAACATAAACAAGTTTTAAGTTTAGCATCCTTGGGGAATTCCCACTTACCCCTATGTGCAATCTAACAGGGGCACCTAGCAAAACAACCTAGGGTATTACCCTTTTCTCTTTTATAGGAAACAAAGTGCTTTCCCGTGAGAAATCTTTTCTCAAATAAAATTGAGAAAATAATATTTTTAAAAGTTTAATCAGAAAAATTGTGAGGCCATACAACATTAGTCTTGAAGATAACTTTTGTGTCACAGCAGTTCAAGACGACAAAGTTCAATAGGTCCTAATAGGATACTAATATTCTACAGTATATCAGCTTCAGGGGATATTATCTATCTAAAATTGGCGAATTTCCGTAAACTGAGCAATATGACACCATTGTTTGTGAACATTTATGAATTCGGAAAACCTTAAGGAATAAACATGTTTGTGCTTTATTCCGTAAGGGTTTCCGAATTCATTAAGTGTGTCCGATGGGTCAGTTACGGGAACTCCCAATTTTTAGAGACCACAATTGGAATCTATTTTGATTCCAATTCACTTTGGCTTCAAGACAACGTAGACAGTTCAGTAATCAAGCTTCTGTGTTATCCCATATATAATAATTTCTACACTATGTACTGCAACAATCCATTTTTGGAGATCTGTAATGTTTTAATTAATGGCCTAAGGGTTCTTTTCGTTCAGTGAGCACCCTTTATTATTTCACAGCTGGATTCTCCATATCTTAAAATAGATATATAGTACCACATCATAATGCATAAAACATAGTCTAACCTGACATTGAATCATGCAAACTACAATGACATTCATCTGCATCACATCATCTACACCAATGAAATCATGGGAAACTACATTTTTGCCAATCTGTTTTGATCTCAAAGCATTAACAACTAGACGTATTTTTCTAAATATTTGATTTGGGCAATTCTATTTATCTATGGACACAATCTATCTCTTGTCAACAACACCTTACATTATTCTCCAATATAACACTTGGGGAATTCCATTTTTCTGTTCCCTAAAAAACAAATACTTTTCCCTTGTGAGAAAACTTTTCTGAAGTAAAATTGGAATAACATAATATTTTTTATAATCAAGAAAATGGAGGCTAATTATAACAACTAGACTCTGATTTTGATGCTGCCTCCTACATCAAACAGCCCAATTTTATACTCCCTACACGCACTGGCAAATACAATAATGTGTTGTAGATATAGCTTGCCTATACCAAACATTCAATATGCCAAGAAGTTACGAAAGTGGAAGATGCTGAACTGGTTACGATGCTAATTATAGGGCTGATCGTGGAGCGAACGGAGTATCTCAAAATTAAAATAGAGATGCGATCGGCTAATCCTGCCACTTTTTCTAGTCTCGAATTCCAGATTTACACATTGATGCCAATTTGTGTCTACGTAATTTAAATATATGAAACAAATATTAACACTTGATTTTATTGTTACATGTACATTGTAACTTTGTTACCCTATTTTAGTTTTGCAACAATAACGATCTTTTAAATTTGGAATCCCCTTCTAAAGAAACCGATACTTCCCTCAGCTTCGTCTAATACATATACCACCACAAAATAATGACAAATGATTTAACCTCCTACGTTATTGGCTGGAAAATGGCAAAAGAAATGCAATCAATACAGAATATCCTTACTATAACAAAAAATCCATCACATGCTATAAAAGCATTTCCCGAGCATTTCATAATGACTCAAGCGCTCAATTGTTCTCGTGTTCCGATTTTAGTACTGCCGAGCCCTTGAGATTCGTGGTAGTATTCGCAACAATCCGAACACACCTGCATTGCTTTCTGACAACGCTGCATGGGAATATTTTTCGGCGTAATTTAGACATGCGAATCAAATATTTATAGTAAATTATCTGAAGCATACGAAAATTTGCTGCTAGCAACGATTGATATTGCACTTCGAAATCACAAACGCCTTTTATCATTTTTCACAGTTCTAAATAGGTCCTTGTATTTTAACACATTTACAGGATCCGTGCTAGGCAATCCCTGGCCTCTCATACCAAAGATTTTACCAGTAAATATTGGCTTGTTCGGATATGCAGTCAGTACAATTCTGTTGGCAAATATATCGGGTTACAGTTTCATTGAAAAACAGCCTAGAGGCGAGACATTATGTCTAAAAATCAAGGGCAGGGTCCGGCCAGAATTGCCTATGTCTCGCTAGCTGTTAGCAATGGTTCTGTTTCACTGCGCTAAAACAATGAAACCGCTGAAGCGAATCTGGGCTAGAAGTAGCCCAAAGTCCGGGGAAAGTTACAACACGGAAAGAATATGAAAGCGGTGAATTGAACCGTTTATTATGTAATACAATATCTGCATTTTTAAATAATTCCATGAATTTCTGTATTTGCTGTAAGAGGTCATCTAAAAGGGAATATATTCTAACAATTAAGCAACGGCGCTTTAGCCCTGTTTCATGATTATTAATTATTTTTAAATTACATTTTCACTGGAGGGCAATTAACGTTCGAATGTTCTATGTCACTAGAGAACCTACCTCAACAATTACTCCCATGATCGCAGATGAATCAAAGGCACCGCACAGCAACCCTGTGATAGTGCCTTTCCAGCTGATGGAAAAATCCCCGACAATCTGAAAATGTTAAATTGCATAATGCATCCAAAACCTTTTAAATCAAAATAGGATGAGAACATCTTCTTCGTGTGCTTAATTATTTATTTGAATATCATAAGGAGTAGTATAGCGCCTTTTTTCCAACTAGACCAGATTTCAGACATTTTTACTGACGCTTTATGACAGATGTATACCAAATTTATTGATATTTTTCTCAAAACACTTAAAAAATTCCCATGTCCAACCCCTCAAAGTAACGTTTAGAGCTTAAAAGGTCATATCGAGGACAAAGGTCACATCGAGGTCAAAGGCTATAAAGGTTCCAAGCAAGTTTCGTTTTAATAATGTAAATATCCAACATTATTGTTGAAATTCAACATGATCAAAAACTTTATACAACACTCTTAAAACTGTAATGTTGCTTATTGGCTGCCACATACATTATGTTAAAGGGCCTGTGGAACAGTTATTAAACCTTATAGATACTGCTCATGTTATCGATCCTGTGCTTCTTTGATTAATTTATAAAGATATTCAGTGTAATAACCATCGATGAGCTTTTTAAGTTTTTGAAATATTTTTTTCAATTTGTTGTTGTTGCGGGAGAACCCTATGAAATAACTGTTATTTATAGATATATTCTGTTATGACGTCTCGTAGACGTCTAAGGTCAGAAATACCTTTCAAACACAAATAAATGAGCCTTGTGCACAAGTGATCTGAATTTTTATATAATATAACAGATTTTAATGATTTGTAATTGGTTCAAGAATTTGGTATGTCCAAAACATTACATAAATCATCTTTACACAATTATACACAATTTATATAACTGATACTTAATGTTCAAAAGAGGCGTTGCAGTTCAACGATGATATGTCCTCTCAGCGAAGACTCCAAAATAACAGCGCACAAGTTCATACAAAACTCCTCAGGTATATATTCCAAGGGAATCTTCTCAGTCCTGAAGGCAATCTTGTCCAGCAGTTCGAGACGACAAGGTTAAATTAAGTCCCTCGACGATAATAAATCCACAGTATATCAGTCCAAGATAATCACCACGATTTCTATCTGTCCACAATTTGGAATCCTATTTTGATTCCCAGCACTTTCGGCTTCAAAGACGACAGTAGAATAATTACAGCACTCTGCTCACATGGAATTATATATCCTGGCACCAAGTACAGGTCTGCTCTTCATTGCAGATCAAAACTAGCTAGAACTTCCAGCTACCTATTACTAGTGGATGCTGGCAGAGAGTCCTTGCAGTGATAGTATTTAACTACTCACAGATAGATTCCCCTTTCTAACAATAATCATTACATCATTCTTATGCATAAACATAACCTTACACTAGCTGACCAATCGGAATTCATCACCCGAATCACATCACTTCATATATATAACTCTATGGGGGATTTCCCTAGATTCTGCAATGTTTTGATCTCAAAACATAAACAAGTTTCTAAGTTTAGCATCCTTGTGGAATTCCCCACTTCCCCTATTGTGCAATCTAAACAGGTGCAGCCTGCATAAACAACTCTAGGGAATCCCCTTTTCTCTCTTTTATAGTAAACAAATTACTTTTCCCGTGAGAAATCTTTTCTCAAATAAAATTGAGAAAATAATATTTTTAAAAGTTTAATCAGAAAAATGGAGGCCATATAACAATATAAAATATGTATAAGTAAGTAACCCCTCAAGAAAGAAAATATCAAAAAGCTCAGATCTTGAAATGAAGAAACCTATGACGAATGGAGTGAAGTCAATTTCACTGTAGACGCTGAAGAAAGAACGAGTGCCATTGGTACACTAGACGACGATAGAGAGGTTTGGGTTCCTCAATCACTTTAATGTAAAATTTAAACAAAGGACGGACCTTATATGTTTGTGTATCGTTTAAGAAAATCTGATAAATGGAAATCTGTCATTATAGATGTATGTGGAGTTGTGTTGCTGGTTAAAGGAGAACCCGTACAACGAATAATATTAAACAATATACACTATAAATAAATATTGACCACATATCGAGTGGTTTCATAGAAAAACGGAATTATATAACCCTAACAATGAATTAAATCTAGTCTGACCATGTGCTATTTAAAAGTCGCGCTAGTGTATAACGTGTTATGCGATACGACCGGCACGTTTAGGTCATACATGCCATAGGAAATACACATTATGAAAGCATCATGCGTGAAGATGTATGACGCTACTGTGCCGTGCGTATCGCATAACACAAATACATATCCCATATACAGTAGAGCGAATTTCAAATAGCGCGTGGTCAGACAAAATGCTTTTAATTCGTTTTATGGTTAGTATAATTCTGTTTTCCCATGAAACCACTCCATATGTGTTCAATAATTGTTTTATAGCGTATATTGTGTAAGTTATTCTTGATACAGGTTCTCCTTTAAGGGAAGAGTTAAGGAATAAAAAGCTGGTTTTAACGTTTTCTATGAATTATATAAATGGCATCAACATAGCTTTAATGATAGGTGGGGCATTTCAAACGCCCTTGTTTTTCTCAGGATCTAGTTTTTTGTTTAGTCAAATCAGTGGACCAGAGGAAAGAAAGAGATATAACTTAGCAATAGAAAAACTGCAGCATGATAGAGGTCTTTGGAATCGAAAATGATTGGAGCGTATAGGTTATATTTATCATAAACTTAAGGACAAGGCCACACAGCGAGAATGTTTTAAAACGTTGAAGCTGCTATGCATAAATATTATTATTAAATGGGATAAGCAGCGAGTTGCCGATCCGAAACATCGAAAAATATCAAAATTCGTCTTTTGGTATTTTTGTTACTGGCATGGATGTGCTAAGATAACCTGTAAGTGGTTGGCTTGAAACCCTCGTCTACCTGAGCCATTTTTTGTAACAAAACTTGGGGGGGGGGGTGGTGGTTACCACCCCCTTCCTCGCCTCGATTTTCCTTACTAAACATCCGATTCCTATAAATTTGGTACCAAAAGATAGCTTAGCGTTTCTTCTTTCTAATAGTTTCAAAATAAATTCCCATTATGACATCACTACGACGTCATAAGTTGAAGAATGTATGGAAATACTGGATATGGGTGGAAAATTGAAATTTCGCAATTTTAGCGACTCAAACACTTTATAACGTCATTGTGACGTAATGTTAGGCATGTTGGTACTCATTTTGTTATCAATGGAAAGAGGAGGACCATAGTTATCTATTGGTACCAAAATCAAGTGTCCGTGGAATTTCTGCGTCGTACTAGGCATGTTGGTACTTCTCTCCCGAAAAGGGGGATGGTTGCCATCCCTCTTATCCATCACTTGGGGTTCACCCTGTATCTTACCTACACCCCGGTTGATGTTAATTGACAATTACATTAAATAATTTGGCACCAGAAAATGGGGTTTTAGCAAGGTGAAAAAAGCTGGGGTGGCAACCCCTTCGGTAGACGAGGGTAAAAGACAAGGCAGTTCTTTCTATCTGATTCTGTAATTTCTATATTTGCGTATAAAAATTCCAACGAGATCAAAAAAATAAACTATTTCCCGGAAGATCATATTTTAGTCTTGGTTCAGGGCCATATGTAAGGAAGGTGGTTCCCGTGGCCATATTGTGTTTATTTTCTCATTTTTATTGGATTCCAATATACATTAGTAACTTCATCAAAAAATTGATGGTGCTAGTAATTTTTTTGAGCTTTGTAATATATTATTTATGCAAATTAATATGACGTCATTAGAAAAACCAGAGAAAACGGTCAAGTACCATAAAGGTTTAAATGGAAGCGTTGGATATGTTTCTATGACCATTACAAACTCTTTTCTGGCTTTTCTGTCTTCAAATTGAAGATGGCGACTAAAGCGGATGCATTTAAAGATAAAATCTTAAAATTACCGTATTATATTTTGAACGCCATCTTCAATATTGCTGGAATGTTGCATGTTTTCATTGTTTTTTAAACATCTTAACTGTGTTGTAGATTGATAAAGGCAACCTAACACGGTTGATTTAATTGAGTACTGGTGTATTTCAGTTTTGAATTATGACGTCATACTTAATTTTCATGTAAAATGGTGAACACACGCTCGAAAAATTTTTTTTGGCTTTATCAATAATCAATAATCTCTGTGCTCTTGTTGAATTCACACAAAATATGTCAGATGCTTATAATAAAACTGATCTTGCTTGCAACCCTTATGACCTTTGACCTTTGATCTCGACATGACATTTGAGCTCCACGTGACCGTTTAACCTCTAAACTATCTTTTTAGTTTTAAAGGGGGTTTTGAGGGGTTGCGAGGGGATTTTTTTTAAATGTTTTGAGAAAAATGCCAGTAAATTGTGCATAAAATTATCATAAATTGTCAGTAAAAATGTGAAAAAAATCTGGTCTAGCTCTTGTAGGTCGTATACACTGTTAAAAATTTCCGTAAATTAGTAAAACAGATTTTCCGTAAATTTACGGAAAAATCTGTTTTAGAAGACAATAAAAATAAAAAACAAAACACATAAAAAATAGCTAAAAATGTTAATTTACGGAAATATTTCAAAAATTTCTGGCAATAATATTTCCGGACTTTTTTTTTTGGTTCCGTAATTTTAAATTACGGAAAAATTCTGTTAAAATACATAATTTTTCCATAATATGAGACAAATTTCTGTATAATTACTGTTAAAGTTCCGTTAATTGACAGAAATTTCTGTAAATTTACCCTAAAAATGACTGGAAATACTGCTGCCAGATATTTCCGTAAATTTACGGAAATTTTTTTAACAGTGTACTACTTAAGGAATACACATTTAAAACTATCATGTTTGTTCTATTGCTGTTCGTACCCTGACTACGAAGATTGGAAAAAAATATTTTTTTATGGAAATTTTTAGTGATGCATACAGCAACAATAAATGTATATTAATGTATTATGATTTGAAACTGATTGAACAATTGAACAATTGATATACAGGCTGTCCCCAAAAAAATTTTAACACTCGGGACACAGGAATTTTGTAAAAAAATAAAGTACGCATGGGTCTTTGTTATTTCATTTCAATGCGATATGTAGAACAAAAGATATGATTCGTCAAAAACGAGAGTACAAATTCGGATTGGTCCGATTTGCAATAGTAACATTTGTAAGATTGTGTGAAACATGATTTTGTAACATACTCAATTTGGGTTATTGATTGTGTTATTGATTGGCAATTGAACTTATTGAAAATATTGACAATCCCTTTTGAACTTCATTATTGTCATAAAGTGTGATAATTTTCTTTATGATCAGCAATACTTTGTATTTTTCAAATATTAATCAGTCAGTTTACTTTCATTAGCAGAGTTAGTCCTATCAAATCGCTCAAACTACACAGAATGTTAAACCAAACCAAATTAAACCAAATAATCAAACACCTCCTTATTGGATTCCCGGTCCCTTCCAATAAAATCTATGATTTTATAGGCAGAATATAACCAACAAAAACACGAAAGTAAACAAAAAAAGAAAGAGAAACCTCTGATAATGAGCCTACATGGACTATGAATTGGAAATAAAGACACCCAGTGGCAGGCCATACAGATCCACGGACCAGAATGGCAAAAACTCAAGCCAACATTTCTCTTGTTAGAAGAGCAGTTGTGGTAGATCCAACAATGTACATTTAGTAAAACACGGTGGCAGGAATCTCGAAGTCTTTCTTTAGTAGAAAAACACTGCAAAATCTATTTGTTTTCTTTTTAAGATGGAAAGAAGATGTGCTATAAAGCCAAGTGTATTCATGTTGCATCATGCATTCCAAGTGTTCTAAGGCAAAAATCGGACCAAGTTGCTTTTGCCCTCTCATAATTGATGAATCATATCTTTTGTTTTATGTAATTTCATTGGAATGAAATAAATGGCATACTAAAGCCTGTTTTATTGGCTTTAAGGGGATACCAAACAAAGACCCGTGCGTACTTTTCTTTTTATCAAAATTCCGTCGTTACGAGTGTTAACATTTTTTGGGGACAGCCTGTACAATATAGTGCTGGAGCAAGAGTCCTGGCCTTGTTCAAGGCGCTCTACCAATTACATTCATTGGTTCACACGTCTGATAGAAATAATGTCACAGATCATAATTAGGAAGAAATCATGCGAGGAGTGGAGTATATTCCCCCTCCGTAAAACTAAAGAAATACAATGCCATGGGGAGAATTAATTCTATCAAGCATCTAATTTGAGGTCTCCAATTTCACATGGCCTATTCTCCATGCTTCCACTAGCAAGTTCAATAAGTTCAACTCAGGCAGAGCGCCTTGTTCAATCTGCCAATCCTTTTATCGCATTTTCAAGAATTTGATAGTAGTGGGGTATGATGTGTATTCCCGTAGGATTTTCATGCTTAAAGGCTGACTCAGAGATTCCACGATGAGGGCGCACCCATTTTTCAAATAAATCGAGTTTTTTGCATATACATAATGCTTGTCCATATGCTAGTCACTGTGTGAAATAACTAAGCTCATATCGAAGTCCTTCATTTAGAACATCACAACTTTGTCATAAATTTCCGGATCCGGATTTTTTGTTATACACGGTATCCTATGGCACTGTTATACTGTACATAAATGCTTACTGCATGAAACGAAATATCTGATCCATCTCCAACTTTGGAATTAAGCATTTTATTTTACTAGCTTTAGATTTATATGACTATTTTTATTTACTAAACACAAACAATTATATGTCAAAATCTCTCTTAGTCAGCCTTTAAATTGATGTTTGGGTTTCAATAGGGCCTATAGACTGTCAGAAATGATGGGATTCAAATTGTGGACTGCTGCCCCCTTCATGTAAGTAAAATGTGAAATCGAGTGTTTTAATGTACACTAATGGGTTCGTCTCCTTTAGGATTAGAAAAAGTATTATTCGCATGGGTTCATCCAACCTTTAGTTAAAGCTGTATAGCCCCATAATGGTTCAAGGTCACCCTATAGTAGTGTGGGTTGGTGTGTATTCCCGTAGGATTTGCCATCTAAAATTGATTTTGTTGCTGTTTGGGTTTCAATAGGGCCTAAACTGTGCAAATTTTCGGACTGATGCCCCCTCCTGTGAGGGGGGAAATGTTAGTACAGGGAAAATTTTAAAATCGAATCAAATTGTGTTTTAATGTACACAAACGTGTTCGTCTCATCATAAGGATTAGAAAAAGTATATATTTGCCTAGGTTCCAACCTTTAATAAAAGCGGTATAGCCCCATAATGGTTCAAGGTCACCCTGGGGGTAAATTCTCCGATGTTGTTGAAAGTGGTGTCAAATGATTCCTTGTGTCATACTGAAACAGAAAATGCATTTTAACTGTTTTGGTGATGTCACCATTGCGACATCCAGGGAAAATTTTGGTGACCCCCATAGACCATGTAGACCCTTACTATATTGTGCTATGTAATTAGCCAACCAAATGTCACACACTGTAAAATAATACATTTTTGGATCCTGTGAGACAATACAAACAACTTACCACCAGTTTAAAGAAAATCTGAGCATTGGGTAAATTTTACCCCAGGATGACCTTGAACCATTATGGGGCTATAGCGCTTTAACTAAAGGTCGGAACCTAGGCAAAATATATACTTTTTTCTAATCCTTATAAGGAGACGAATATGATAATGTACATTGAAACACAATTTGACTCGATTTAATTTTTTCCCTGTAGTAACATTTCCCCCCTTGAAGAAGGGGGCACCAGTCCGAAAATTTGCACCCCATCATTTTCTGACAGTTTAGGCCCTATTGAATGAAAACAGCAAGAAAATCAATTTTAGCACAAAAATCATACGGGAACTGTTTCATTGACATACCAACCCATACTATAGACTATGCAGACCCTTGATACATCGTGCCATGTAATTAGCCAACCAAATGTCACACATTTTAAAATAATACATTTTTGGATCCTATGAGACAAACGAACAACTTGTCGCAAGTTTCAACAAAATCTGTGCATCGGGTAAATTTTACGCCAGGATGACCATTATGGGGCTATGACTCCCATAACTTAATTTGTACAAGTTTTTAATTTTTGCATCATGCATTTCCTGACTCGTGGGACCTATAGCTACAATTTGATCTGACAAGCTTTATTCAAATTAGGTCACCACCTATCAAAAAAAGAACAAAAAAAAAAAAAAAAACGCTGCAACACTAATAATATATATATATATATATATATATATATTACAATTGGAAATTATATATCGGATTGATTTTTTATTAAATTACTTTGAAGTTAGCATTGACCATGATAGTCCAGCTGTAGAAATTAATAGGATCCCAGGAAACAACAGAGCAGATGTTTGAACGGAGCTGAAGGCCACAAGTAGGAATCCAAAGTTGAGTTGAGTAGACACCTAATTAAAACATGAACGTGTCATAAATATAGGTCACTTCAATATGCAGAAGCATAAAATACGATAAAAGGTTAGGTTGAAAATATTGTGAAATTATCTCATTGGATGACTGAAATTGAGCGTTTTTGCAGAGTTCAAATCTGTTTTGTACACAGCGACCTTCTTTTGCTTCCCCTTTTTGCACTTCAAATTCCATTTGAATGCGATTGCAATTTCATAATACACTGTTGCTCTTAAAGTTGAAATAAAATATTTTACCACTTTTATGGAATGATTCTTACAGTGTGAGTCATTTATGATATCTAGGGTGTACATCACCACACTAAATTGATCAGTCTCTTCCGAACATATCACCACGAAGTTAGTCCACAATTTACCCTTTACGAACCGTGTAACTGTGTACTTAGCCTGAAAGGAAAAGGGGGTATTTGAACAGCAGATTTAAGGATTTCGTTACAATTTTTTTACATCAATCAGTTTTACAGATAACATAATTTGGGTGATTTCATGCATCGAAATGTTCAATAGTACTGTTATAAATGTCAATCAGTTAGGCAGCAGGCCATGGTATCTGCTCCACTTCCCTCTCTGCCTCAAGAAATTGTCTCACTACAGCGGCCCTGTGCGGCGTCGTCATTTTACAGTCGAAAATTGTTTGCATAAGCCCTTCTTGCATGTGGCAGGCAGTGGTTTTCCAGAATGCCCAGGTACACGACGGCGTTCATGTTTCCATCTGTCACTTTCAGTGACGTTTTTCCTCCATAATGAATACCGGTGTGGCAGGAGATATAGTCCTCGGGCTCACAGTCCGGGAACAATGGTGAACAATAGGGCAATCGATTCAGCTGACTCTTCACGCAACATTAGTTTCACGCTTTATTCCGTTGTCGTCTATGGAACCCGGACTATGATACCTGCCGGACTATGATTACTTTCACACCGGCCCATACCATCACTGAGCCGTCACCACCTTGAGTCGATTCCTGAATACAATCATCTCGGAGGTTCGGTTAGGCATGGACATTTGGTCACTCGTCCTGCTCAGTAACCATGTTGAAGCAATCTCCGATTTACAGTTTGGCGGTAAACGTTGATTCTATAGTGTCTTCACAAACGACGAAGACGGCTCGTTGGCATTTTCTGGGCTCTACGGCACAGATTAAACAGTCGGTGATCATGTCGTCTGGTAGTCAATCGTGATCGTCCTGGTGATTTCCGTGGCCTCAAATGACTCACCTCTCGATGATGTCTGAGGATTTTACAGACTGTATTCTGCGATATCCCGATGAAATCTGCGACTTTGGCTTGTTTGTACCCTTTCCGTCAGAGTGCAAGCAATCTTCGGCGTATTGACAATGCCGTTGGACGAGGCATAAGCTAGAGAACTTCTGTGGCAGTTTTTCTTGTAACGGTAACAACCAACTCTGAAAAACGTGGGCTCGTTTCACACAGGCTTGGAGCATGGAAAAGGAACAAACAATAGACGTCTGGCTATTTATAGCTCCCAACAATAGGCATTGTTACGTAATTCAAAATTATGCATGGAATCACTTCACCTTCTTCTTATCGTGTTCAAACACTGTGGTTCTCAAATATGATCCAGCCAGAGATTGGTACAACGTCTGGCTGCTTCACTGAATTCCGCAAGGTCCTTCTTTGTGCATTGTTGCTTCAGTAGTGGGCAGGCCAAGAGATGTTCCATTGTCTGTGGAGCTGTACCAAAAAACACAGGTAGTGTCCTGATCTGCTTCCAGGTAGCCCCACTTCTGCAAGGAAACCTTAGATCGGCCAGTTCTGGTTCTCAATCTGTTGAGGCATCGCCATTCAGCCCATAAGGAGTCAGCTCCAGGTGGGAGATGCTCACCCGGTTCAATACCAATAGATGTTACTTGGTTGATGGCAAGTCTTTCTTTCCACAAGGCGACTCTCTTCAGCTCCTTAGAGACTGTTTAAGAAACTCTCTCTGGATTTAAGGCGGTTGGGGAGAAGTAGAGAACCGTCTTGTGGTCTCCCCTGTTAGTAGCTGTAATTTTATATTCAGTGAACCAATCTCTACAACACCAAACACCGTTTTCCTTTAACATCACTTCACCTGGGGAGTGGGGACTCATTCACTTACTCTAATTATGATTACTGAGGCGTTCATCTCGAAATACGTTTTAACATTGGGTCTGAACAAAATATTCCAACTTTATGAGCAACAGTGTATTTCGAATCCAAAGTTTAAAGTTTATTATTTTCCATCACAAAACACAAAATATAAACAGAATTAAAATACTAAAGGTGATGGAGGAGGTGCAACGATAAGAAAGGCCTGAAAATGTTGCACCCCGGTTACACAGAACAAGAAAAGACAACTGACGTTTACATTACACGAAGACACAACTACAACGTGTAGCCCCAAAATGGATTACCATAAATTATACATAAAGGAATCAACCAGAAATTCATTATGTTTGATTATAGTTTGATAAAGTATAATTTAATAATTGTTATTGTTATTAAATAATTAGATTATATAGCCCGTATTCAATATGACGTCAGCCACCAGACATGTTGGTGGACAAGACGCATAAATTCCAAGACTACAATACATTAAGCTGTCAATCGATCCATGTTTAGCGATTGGACAGGGATCATTGACAGGTGAATGTATTGTAGTCCTGGAATGTGTCCACCAACATGGCTGCCTATTGAATACGGTCTATACACAAAAGGAAATTTTTACATGCAACCTACAAAATACATTTAAAAACCTGGCAGGCGCTATCATCTCGTCTTTGTTTGTGAGAATAACATTTTCTGATGTTACATCAAAGAAAATTCATTTACCCGCAGCAGAAGAATATGGTCGCATATTTTACAGACTGTTGAAATTGCATGATATCAAACGCACGAGAGGTAATAATAAGTCTGGTGGACTTTGAGCATGACCCCACCTTACAACTTTTATCTTTTATGTCTCTATATTTGATTCCATATTCTGGGACCACTTGAGACAATAGGGTTTTTTGGTACAATTTATAATACTCTAATTGTTGTATCATAATATGTATTTCTAATTTTGAGGTTATATACTTTGTAACTTTGTAGTTTATATTATTTAGGTCTTATTAGAGCCAATGTATTGGCATGTGAGTCGGTCAGTTTTGTCAGCCCGCGCTTTTCAATTCCTTTGCAAAATCAGTAGACTGCTTTGAGGGTGAATTTAAATCCTGACCAATCATTTCAACTAATTCATCTAATATATATGTAAAAATTCAGAAGTGCCGCCCGGGTACGTCTTGTCCACCGCCACCATAATTATGATTACATCTTGAAATTGAGAATTTGCGTTATGCTTTTAGAATTTTCTATCAAGATTTCATGATTGTGTGTTATTACGAGGGAGGAGGACGCCTGATGATCGATACTAGATTTGCCCAATTTGCCTGATTGACTTCTCCAACTAACCAACCCCGATATCCTATTAATGAAGTGAAACAGTAATGCAGGAAGTATGTCACGAATTTAGACGGAAATCCATGATGATGATGATGATAGATGGTAAAAGTAATGATGATAAAATAGTGATTGGTGTGACATTCGCAAATGTGACTCACCCACATAAAACTCTGACTGTTGTCACGCTGACGAAATCTATGATTGTACCAGCGACTGGCAGGAAAAGACTAGCTCCCATTTGAGCAATGGCATATACAAGAAAGATTCTCTCCTCTTGTGCAACGCAAGTTTTACCTGAAACAGTGGTTGCAAAACAAAAACATATCGATGATGTCTAAAAATATACCCATTTCATTCTTGGTAAAACCCAATGGTTTCACTGAATATTGTAATAATTTGTTTGTTCAAACGAGCGTTTTACCCAGAAGAAAAGGTAAAATGCTGATTTTGTACCAGATAAACAGAATTTGTCATAAAACAACTTATCCAAAATCCGCCAAAAGAGTCTTTGGGGAAAATTTAAATCATTTACCAACTTAATCATGAAGTTATTGGGGTTATAATAAGTTATAGTTTTGCCATATCTAAGCTTATTTATATGATTTAACACTATATGGCTTATACTGGTTCAAGATGATCCCGGGATGAAAGTGTTAGATCATATTGTGGATTAGGCTCCTTTTCTTGTGTCTGATGGTTATTTCTAGCCTAAGGTATTCCCTGAACATCGTAACATGCACATATGTACAGCTTGTAATTATACGGTACATATTTTGCATTATACTTCTCTTGTGCCTATGGGTTATTTCTGGCCTGTGGTAAAGCTGAAATTTTACCCATTGTGACTTTGAACCTATTTTGCCTCATAACTACAGAACTACAAATTTAGATCGGGCAAACCACATTTTTATCCTTGAAAGCTGATGAACATCCCTTTCATGATGTGGTTCCTATGCATAAATCTGGTAACATTTCCAATGTCACTAACTACCGCCCCATTTCTTTGTGCGCAATGGTGGGAAATCTGTTAGAGAAGGTGGTTACAGGTTAACTGGTAAGTTGTCTCCACAATGTTAGCCTGATATCAGATCATTAACACGGCTTTGTTTCAGGCAGGTCATGTACCACCCTCCTGGTTACTATATCTCTAGGCACATGGGCCATCACACTACGACGACACTAATATTCTGCAATACAATCCAGGTATTCTACCACAATCAGTCTGCCGCTAATGTCCTCATTTAGGACCACACACTGGAATCCAAGTTTTGATTCCAAAACTGAAGCTCTTTTGGCTTTAAAGACGACAGCAGACAGTTCAGCTTTCAAGCTCCGGTGGCCTTACATAAAATATTATAAATCCTGACACTATGTAAAGCACAAATCTACCATTAATGTAAATTAAAACTAGCTATAACTATACTGTATAGCTCCTGGTTACAACTGCTGGCCGTGAGTCTTTTCAGTAAGCAGTATTTAACTTCTCACAGCTAGATTCCCCTCTCTAACAATAATCATTACATCATCATCATGCATAAACATAACCTTGCACTGCCAAATCAGATTTCACATAGATTACATCATCTGCATTGCATCACCTCACATCTAATGTTGCAATCTGTTTTGATCTCAAAGCATAAACAAGTTGACTCAGTTTCTAAATTTACATCTAGGGAAATTCCCATTTCTTCTCTTGTGCAATCAATCTAGTTGTAAACAACAGGTGTGATCTCAATATAGCACTAACGGAATTCCCTATTCTATTTTCAACATAAACGAAGTACTTTTCCTGAGGGGAAATTTGATTTAGACCAAACATACTTTCAAAATTAGAGAATTAGTTTTGGAAATGATGAGATCGATTTATCCGTTTATTGCGTGAGGGTATATATATATATATATATATATATATATATATATATTATATATATATCTATATATAGATAGATATATAACCCTATATCGCACCTTTGGGACACACTGATCTTTGTTATGTACTCATAAATACGTTAGGGAGCCAATTACTGTCTCTCTAACGTTTCCTTTAGAATTGCGGTTTATTCCGTCAAAGGCTATGAATATTAATTTATGCAAGTTTAATGAAGGGTCATCCACTAGAATAACAGGATATGAATATTAATGAATTTAAAAGAACTATAAGAGCCCATTATAAGCTAATGAATTATTCAACTGTCCTCCCTAATCTACCATTGTAGATTTCTATATATATATATAGATAATTATATATCTATATATATATATATATATATATTATATATTATATATATATAATCACTATATCCTATACGCTAGGGCGGAAATTTTCCTATCCATAAACATAGAGTTTGACGTAGGGGCGAAATTTTTTTTTCGCCCTTAACGTGATCCTTTGTTGTCGCTTTATTCCGTCAAAAGAAATGAATATTAATTTATGCAATGAGAGATAATCTCATTAAGCTAACACAGACATGAATATTAATTAAATAGCATACTAAGATATGTATATAATTATATATATATTATATATAATTGATACTTTTGCAGATAAAGGAATCAAGATCGCCATTTTATTCAAGCAATAAGCTTTATCAATACCACCATTCCATTTTCAATTTACACTTATAAATGATTAAATTTTTGCAAGAGGCGTTGCTCACTCAGACCGAAAGCATGTATTCTAATAATCGACACATACAACACGTGTTGATAGAATGAATTCTTTTATTTTCAATAAATTAGTGTTATTTTCCACTACATTCAACTGTCACTGAAAATAATACAAAGATTCGTGTGGCGGTACTATGTCAAATAATATTGGTCAAATTATATTTTTAAAAATCGTGAAAGCAATACTTTGGAGTGTACAAAGTAGAAGATGGTGGTGGATTATTCCCATTGCCACAATTGGAAATAAAACTGCTATTCCCATGGATTATATTGGAATTTTTGATCATCAAACAGATTACTATGTATGTATTACTTTTGCAGTCACGGTACTCGTACAGTAGTTACTCCTAAATAAGAGGTCTTTCACCTCACTCATGCATAACCTATAACAAAAGGTGTTAGTTCCAGTAGTATTCACTATGAGCTAGTAAAATCTCAATTCCCTTGGCACGGTTCAGTAGCTTTCATTCACCAATGTATTTAGAAAATACACCCTGATTTTTTGGGTATGATATATGATACCCAGATCATACAAGGTCAGATCACGGCAATGTATGTACAACCCACTGAACTGTGTCCTTGGAAGATGAGCTTATTGTAACTCATAGTGATTCCTCATTCAGATCAATTTAATACCCGACCTCAAAGTACTTGTGCTATTCAAAATGTGACCCATACTTTTATGCATACATATCCAACATGCATGTCGTTCTTTCGATTTAGAAAGTTTCCAGAAATTTGGAATAGACTTAGCCATTCCCGGCAAGATGGCCGCTAATCCGAAAGGTGGAAGACCTCTATTTCTGTTCGTGGAAACTTTTAATCAATAAAACACGCATCACTAGTGCACTGTGACATTGCACATGCCGGCCTTTCTACTTCAGGGTTCAAGATAAACTTATATTGCAAACACTTTTGACGTTTGATTTAATTTCAAAATGCCATATTTTCGATTATCAATGTGGTATTGTGAAATGAGTACTTCTAGGCCAGTCAGTGTATTGAGAAGGGAGATGAATCTCGCATTTTCCCATTAATCGATATATCACTTTGGATTTTGACAAAAAGCTGAATGCTTTATCATCAACAAATCAAGAGGATAATAAGCTGTCATACTATGGTTTTTAGGTGCATCAAACAGACGAATAGACGAATTAAATTCGTTTGTTTGGAAGATTTTCATCTGGCGTTTGGGTATGATTTCGAAAAGTACAAAAATTATTGTACCTTCAAATTAAAATGTTATTTTTGCTCAATATTTTGTATATGAAAAGAGCTCGTTATATATTATCATAATTACAAAAAAAAAATCAATTTTGCCAAAAATGCCGATTCGTCCGTTTGGAAGATTAGTGACGATATGAACTGCATTTAGGCAATAGTGTCATACATCACAACAACAATTTTAAGGCAAAAAGAATTCATAAAATTCATAACATGTTCAACTATATAAAAGATAGTAAATGTTAAAGCAATATTAGCACATTTTTTTGAAGAGCGCCCCCAATTTTTCAAAAAAATGAGATTTTTACACGGTTGCATTGGTAACTGGCTAGTAAACTATACCTGTGAATGGTTAGGCTCTACAATGTATATGTGTCGCAAACGAAGGAATTTTGTAACTAGAATAATTAATATCGGGATCCCGATAATAAATCAACGGCTGCTGGAAACGGCCTTCCAATATGAAATAGCCGGGAAATAGCGCCATGTACGTATCTACGCTCATCTATTAGTTGTTTTATTGGTTCAGGAAAGTCAAGTTAGAGGTCATTTTCTTGAGGTGGCACTATTTCATCATGGACGGACATAAACTTAGGCATTTCCAGTGCCGGTACGTACATCTCGGATCCCAATTCTAATTACAAAAATCGCTCATTTTATTATAAATACGCATTTTTTAGAATTCTCGTTCGCAGGTGTAGCTTTCTAGACAATTACCAACATAGCTGTGCAAAAATATCAAATTTTGAAAATTGAGGCATTTTTCAAAAAAATGTGCTAATATTGCTTTAACAGACCAATAATGCATCACTTACCACAATCTAAACTTGCCACTACATGGGAAAGAAACGGCAGATTCGCAGTTGCTGTCAAATTGACGATTACGCTATCGTTTGTGTCATCCGTACAGATTGCTGACAGAGTACCTGTCAGCAGAGTGCCATTATCACTCTGGTCACACAAATACAAGAAGTAGCCACCGTCTTTGAAAACGTAATTCAGCGATGCCCATCCAAATGTTATTCCAGTGTAGAGCAGCCCTTCAATGATACATAATCCTAGGGACAACCCCTTGACAAATGCACAAAACCGTCGACTCTTCATCTTCGGCGTCGCCATTTATGGTGCCAGACTTTTAACCATCGTTTGGCTACCATCGTAAACATCGTCCAAAATATGGTCCAGAGATACGTATGTAGAGATTTTTGTTTTCTAATTGGTTAAAACGGAGTCACGTGACGTGGAAAAGTATAACCATTCTTTGGTTTAGAAACCTCCGAGTTGAATAGTTCTGCTATACTACGGGCAATTGTTAGTGCTATTTTCTTTCGCGTTACTGATTTGAATTGGGTTAAGCGTTGGTATAAGATGGATGTACGGAATATAGGCCTATGCTAAATCATTCAGCACGCCATGTGAAAACGTTTAGGCACAGCCAGCTATACAGTGTATATGAAGGTAATTGAGGTAAGCTGCAAGCTTAATACCGAGTTTCATGCTCTAAATTGAGCTGAACATACTTGAGCTACCATTGGCATTCAGATTAGGTATGATGTGGAACTGCCAATATGGGCCGAAGGTGATTTTGGGGTCATTTTAGTCAAAAAGACATGTTTTTGTAAAAAATGATTTTTGAGATATTGATATTTTTGACATTTATAAAACATGCACCGTCTATGTAAGTAGGTTTCAAAACTATTTTGTGTCCCAAAAGCTCACAATAAGCTTCTGAAGTTGCCAAAATATACAGTAAGTATAGGCAATATTGAATGAA
Source organism: Ophioderma brevispina (assembly GCA_023653785.1). Taxonomy (NCBI): domain Eukaryota; kingdom Metazoa; phylum Echinodermata; class Ophiuroidea; order Amphilepidida; family Ophiodermatidae; genus Ophioderma; species Ophioderma brevispina. Next base: position 11,199 of record JAMKCH010084998.1, on the reverse strand, counting down.
AATGTGCATTTTCTCAAATTTATGATTTAGCTAAGCATTCAATACATTCATGTTATGCTCTAAATTTAGCTATAAATACTTGAAATACCATTCAGTTTAGGTATGATTTACACATGTCAGCTTGGACTGAAGGTATTTTGGCCATTTTAGTACACCAATTTTGGTGAATAATATGAAAAAGTATGCTTTTTGACATAATGGTGTTTTGACGTCCATGTAACATGCCTTATCTACATAGTAAATTTTAAATCTCTATATAACTTCAAAATAAGCTTTTTAAGAGTACAAAATACAAAGTAAGTATAGGTGATATTGACTAGAAATGTGTGTTTTTTCCTCAAAATCATGTTTCTGAAAGTTACATGAAAGTAAAACTTAAGTTACCTTTTCAAAATGTCCATATTTTATGCTTCAGACCGGGAGGGCACTGGTCATCACCGGTCATTGACAAGTGGATATCATGGACCACGGGGTTTCAAAAGTACCAAAAACAAGTAATTTGATCAGTCTGAAAAAAAACACCCCAAACAAGTATGGCAAGTGTAAATCCTACCCTTAACAAATATTGGCAATATTTGACACCCTAAATATGGTTCTTGGTACATTGCTTTCTATGATGTGTTTCTGCTTAGGCTGTACTGAATAGCTTACTTGCACATAAATAATGGCCGAATACGATACAAAATCAAAGTTCACAAATCGGACCCTAATAAGTTCAAGTCCCGGTTCAAGTGTGAAAAGTATACCTTTTTTCCACATTTCAGTGTTTTTGCTGCCCTTTTCACGTTATTTACGTATCGTGCACAATCTTGAAAAATACCTTTTATACGTGTTTCTTTGGTCTTGCATGATATCCCCTTGTCAATGGACAGTGACCCCCCCCCCGGGGCTTCAGATGTATGTGAAAATCCTTTAAAGATGTTGGTATTTTTATACTATGTTACATACTTCTTCACTAAAGAAGTTAGTGCGAGAAAATATAACATTCCTGATTATGTATATCACATGATAACTAAAATTATATTATTTTGGTATGTATAAAAATTGTGTAAGTTAGTTGGTTCATATCGAGCCAAATGGTAGAGTCAAAACAGTTGCAAACCATACTTGACTGTCAAAATATTATTTTTTAAATGAAATCTCTTTTTATCTCTAAGGCATTTTTTTTTGTCTAAAAAAATGCTAATTTTCTTAGTAAGTCAAAATGAATGAAATGTGTTTAAAATGGCTCGAAAAATCAAAATGCGCATGGCCTACTGCAAACAAACTTGTTATTTTTGGCCTTACCGCATTTGTGTTTTTTTTTTTTTTTTTTTTTTTTGTAAGGTTTTCAACAGATTTGTAACGTGTTCTTGTTTTTGAACTGGTCAAGAAAAAAAGTTGTCCAAGAATGCAATTAAAAACAATTTCCATGTAGCGCATAGCTATTTTCGACTAAAAAAATATCGCAAAGCTCTTAGGGTCTTGGTCTGTTGGAAGCTTTTTTCCTTAAGAAAGTTTTCAAGACATTCCTTGTCAGGATTTTAACAGGTCAATCACACTTTTTGAGGCAATTCCCTGAGCCCAAATTTGATGCATTTCTATGTATTGGCTGTCTGTGATTTGGTTGGCTGCCTCACACTTTGCATCCTTGCTATGGCCCTGTCTTGCATGTTCATTTCATTTTTCCATATTCTTGTAAAGTGCTACAATATAGATGTAGAAGCAATATATAAATAGTTAATATGTCAAACACAATTGAAATGCTTATTAATTTTAACAAATTGCATTCACTTAATTCGCCGTAATTTCTCAGTTGTATCTCAAAATTTAACTAGTTGTAGGATGGTGGGACCCAGTTTTATTCAGGTAGGGGTAAGAGAAACATGGTAAGAAGGCATTCACATATATGTAGAGGGAAAACAATTTAAAAAAAGAAAATTGAGAGAAATTTCTGAGGACACATGAAAAGAATGGAGAAGGCAAAGAGGACAGACAGGGGGTCGCACCTGAGAAAGAAAAGGGAAAGGGGGCGGGAAATAAGGAACATAGTCCCAAATAGATAGTCAAAAAAATGTTGGTGGACTTGAGCATTTGTTGTGTTCCTATAAAATCAATTTGTTGAATGATGGATGAAAATGTTGTAAATTATGTACCCCGAGGGAACAGGAGCTGCCCATATCATATGGCAGGTTTTAAACTGGATTTCAGAAAAAGAAAATGCCCATTATTGGACATAACAACAATGGCATAAATGTCAAAAAAATTGCAATATAATTTTTTAATTTAGAATGAAGATCTTCATAAAGCTGCATTTAAGCATTAAGTGAAATTCATCTTCGACCTCATTTAAAGAGCAAGATACATAACCTTTGCTCTGAGGAATCTTTGTATGAAAATGACGCCCTTTTTCTCAGTATCATTAGTGAATGAGCAGCTGCTAACTTAGTAAAATATGATTTGCAAGCATGCCTAAACATGATGATGTAATTATCCAAACAAAATCCATCTTTGAAAACACAATATGACAAAACAAATACGAATACGAAAATATGAAAAAGACAATATGAAAAAGGCAAAACCCTAAAGGAGCTCAAAAAGGCAACCCCCCAGTTTTTTTTCAAGATGAGTGAGAATAATATTAGGGGTTTTTGCACCCAAAATAATATTTTGATTTTTTTGCCCCCGGTAAAAAAGTCCTTTTTTGCAAAATTTGCCCCCTCCCCCCCCTTTGAGGAGGCAAATTTGGGGGAAGTCCCCTTTTGAAAAAAATCTCCCCCTAAAAAATCCTTTTTATGGGCCCGGATGTTAGGTTAACAAAGTTACTAATCCAGGTCTCCAACATGCATTATATACTTTGAGTTAATGATTGCACTTTTTAAAGTCTTTTATAGAAGACTTGCATAGAAATTTTGCAAGCCAAACTAGCATGGATGGACAAATAAATCTTATGCACAAAAGTACAGTACTGCCAAGAAACAACATAACAACTGACAAGGTAAGGTAACTATAACACTTTCTACTTCCACTTATTTTGGTACAAGTTGTACAATATTATATTCCTGTTATAGTGGTTATAGCCATTCAGTAAATGTATATTACGTTGTGACCTTCTGAATGGCATTTTATATCTAATTGGATGTCTAGTCTGGGGCGAAGTGGAAAAATGCCACAAATTGACCAAATTTTAAAAAGTATTGTGCCATTATTTTGCAAAAGCATACAAAATTTTGTAAAATCGCACAAGATTTTATAAAATAACGTATAAATCACACAATATTCCATACAATCACACAAGATTCTGCTAAATCACAAAATTCAATCAAACTACAATGAAATTTGTAAACTCGCCAATGATTTTCCTAAATTGCACAGAATTATGTTGAATCGCACAAGATTCTGTTAAATCACACAAGGTTCTGTTTATCGCACAAGATTTTGTTAAATCGCACACAATTCTGTTAAATTACACACAGTTTCCATAAAATCGCAACAAATTACATCCAATCGCATAAGAATTTGTAAAATTGCACAGGATTTCTTAAAATAACATATAGGGTTTGATTGAGTGTTGAGAAATTATAAAAAATCTTGGAGGAATTAGGAGAATTGAATGACATTTCACAAGATTATCTCAAAATTGCATAAAATTTCAAAGAATCATAGTTGAATTTCTTAAAATACGTGCATCTTTAGATTTTCATAGCCTGATTGCGATTTACCACTTTTCCCCAGTGACATGGGGTCTTTTTAAGCTGCTGAGGTATGACATAGTTCTAAATTCTACTTACATAGGTGTCAAAATACCAAAATTGGCCCAATTTGACATGTCAACATCATTGCTAAACTGAATGCCAATGGTATTTCAAGTAATTTCAGCTAAAATTAGAGCATAAAACATGGATATTTTGAATTTGTAGCTAAAGTTTAACTATTATTCAGGTTTTAGAAACCTAAATTTGAGAAAAACGCATATTTTCACTCAATATCGCCTATACTTACTGTATATTTTGTAAACTTTAGAAGTTTATTGTGAGCTTCTGGGACACAAAATAGTTCTGAAACCTACTTACATAGATGGGGCATGTTATATAGATGTGAAAAATATCAATATCTCAAAAATCATTTTTTTTACCCAAAAATGTATGTTTTTAAATAAAATAACCCAAAAATCACCTTTGGCAGTTCTACATCATACCTAATCTGAATACCAATGGTAGCGCAAGTATTTTGAGCTCAATTTAGAGCATAAAACACGGACGTTTTGAATGCTAACTAAAAGTTTAACTATTTTTTCAGGTTTTTAAACATGAATTTGAGAAAAACGCATATTTTCACCCAATATCGCCTATACTTACTGTATATTTTACAAACTTTAGAAGCTTATTGTGAGCTTCTGGGACGCAATATGGGTTCGAAACCTATTTATTTAGATGGGGCATGTTATATTGATGTCAAAAATACCAATATCTCAAAAATCATTTTTTTGCCCAAAAATGTATGTTTTTGGCTAAAATGACCAAAAAACCACCTTCGGCCCACATTGGCAATTTCACATCATGCCTAATCTGAAAGTAGACATAATAAGCTTTCCATTGATGCATGATGTAGGTGTATGTAGGGTGGGACTATTAACTCCTAAAATAAGCCACTTTTTGAAGTTCCACTACTCGCCTAACACACTCACACGCGCGAGCCCTCAAACGCCAAACCGCACGTGAGAAACCACCTTCTAACCGCGGACACACAGGAAACGGGGACGTCCCGTCGTTAGAATGGTTATTTACTTTTTCGGCCGTTAGTGACTTTTTACCTGTCCATAGCAAGCACGGGAGTACCATAAAATGTTTGTTTTATATAAGATCAATTCTCTTTTTCCCTGAAACAAATCAAATTGTCAGCTCAAGCAGCCCCCCTCCACATACACACATCTACTGTCACCGTTATATGATGAAACCTATCCTCTTCATGCTTCACGCTTCAATCGACCACGTTGTTTTTTATTACCAAAATTTAACGTTGAATTTTAAATTTTAATTAAATCACACTTTAACGTTATCATGAAGATCCCCAGCTGCAGTAATAAGTACAAATACTGTCTGTAGTTGCCTGATGTTGAAGTTTAATAAGGCAGGCCTGAATACATATCAGGTGCAAGACATGAATTGTCTCTGAAACTGAATCGTAATGAGATTGCCAAATTAACACAATCTTTATAAGTCAAACCTTAGGAAAAATACTCCTCCAGCAAAACATAAAACATTGTAATTTCTCAACACTAATATTACGAAAACATCAGGTAACCAGCTTCCAAATCATTTTATTCAAAAGAACATCATCAACGACAACAACAACAAGATTTCTGACCATTTGGACATCAATCGTACTTTCAATGAACATTTTACTCATCTCGGTAAAACGCTGGCTAGCACGATTCCATCTCCAAACGCCTCATTCCATGACCATCTTTTGTTTTTACTAATAGCGCATAAAATTCAATTTTCCCGTCCCCCTACCATTGACAAACAGTCTCAAATCTGCTTTAGTCATTCCCATCATCAAAGATAAAGACCATCACGACATTTAGACCCATTCCCGTTCTTCCATCTTTTTCGAAGATTCTCGAAAAGATCGTACACAATCGCTTTTCACTTTCCCAAATAAACATAACATCCTAGTTGATGCATATTACGGTATAAACGTTCTAAATACATGGCACTCACCTATGGGGATTTTTCTGGACCTTTCCTAAGGTATTCGACGCCATTGACCATATGATCTTCTTTATAAGCTTCATCACTGTGGAGTTCGTGGTTGCGCTCAATCTGTAGCCATTCCACACAATCACCAACTAAACAAATTACACAGGGAGTTCCTCAAGGCTCCATACTGGGCCCCTACTTTTCATCATTTACATGAAGTATATCACACACACATCTAACACACTCAAACTTATCCTTTTTGCCGACGAACTAATATATATAATTCCTCTCCTCATTGACGACAAACTTACTTGGAACCAGCACACTGCCAATTAGGCCTCACACGCAACTGGCGCCATTTACTAAGTAAAATACCACTTCAGCTCACACACTAAAAAAATTATAACATAATCGTTCTTTCCCATATTTTTGCAACACTATCTGGGCCTCGAACCTTCAGACCACACAGAAATGGGTTATCCGTACTAAAACTAACGCACCATAGGACTCTTTACCCTTATCATATTCCCTCAATTCCAAAATGTGCTCTTCATGCACGATTATCCTCACGAACATTTACCCTCAGCCTTTACTACTTCAAAGATAATAGAAAAGTTCATAATTACGATACTAGACTAGAGAAAGAGACATTACATGCAATACCATGGCGCCAAAATTCAGAACAATCTTTTAAATACAATTACATCAATTCACAACAACAATAAGAAAATTAAAATATTTTACGTATCCCTCAAACAACATTACACTGACTTATACAACACAGAGACGGGTTCATATATGGAATTAAGCGCCACAATCACAAAATAATTCCAACGAAAGTTTTTAAACAGAATTTCACAGCATTTGATATTTGGAATCACATTCTAAAAATCTAAGAAAATCTACCATCGGAAGGCAATACAGTAGTGGGGCAACGTTACACAGGTGTAAAAATATGAAAAGGGTTAGAATGTGTAAAAAGTACACCAGTTCGTCACGTTTCAACGGTTTAAAAATAAATATGATTTGCCCTATCTGCAGGTTGTAGTTCAATAGTTATAAGGCAAAATATTTCCAAGATCACAATGGGGTAACATTTTAAATCCATTGGATTGTTTACAAATGGTGTCAAAATGTTCGTTTAGTTATACACAATAATATACATATTAGATTAATTGTCTATGACATTTTATTATTTAATGAAAATATGGCCAGGCTGCATTGGGCCTGTGGGAGGGACAAGCCAGAAGTCTGACAGTCCCATATTTAATTTTCAAAAACAGATTCGGTATACATTTTCTTGTTGATTGTGATACCCTGAACAATCTGAGACCGATATTTAACATTATCATGTTTTGAGGAATCCAAGTGTGTGAAAATATCGGATCCAAAACATGATAATGATAAAATTGGATGATTTACGCCCAAGATTATTTGGTCTCGCTATGAGTTTTAAAATATTTTTGCAACTCATAGCTCGACCAATTAATTTGGGCTTAATCGATCCAATTTTATATCAAAATCGGACCATTTGGTAAATGTTGACGACCTTGAACTGTTAGCATCACATTGTACCAAAACTTTAAGTCCTAGATAGGAAAACTATACATTTTAAAGCTTAGAAATAGCTGAATACAATGGTTGATATTGTAGCACGATCTTATCGTATTTTTAGTCTTCGAATAATTTTCTTTATGTGTATAAATCTGTACCTTTTAAATTTTGTAATTTTAGTAGGCCACCTTTTTCTAAAAGCCCTACGGGTTGTCTGTTGGTGGTCCTAATACATTATATATTTGCTTTTACTGTAATGTAATTGGCAGTCACTCAACCTAAAATTGCCAGTCAATACCAGGACAGCTTCATTAGAAATGGTCATTGAATAATGGACATGGTATCTGAAGAGACCAGGTGTTAACATAAGTCTACGTTCATAACGCGAATGGCACATCTGTTTTATTAATGGTCATCATTCCCACCCAGCTGCTAGGTCAGCTATCAGAAGGTCAGAAAATACCCGTCAAACGCAACCAAATGAGCCTAGTGCACAAATTGTCGTTGAACTGCAACGCTTCTTTTAATTCTGGAATATAAGTCGTCACATGTGAGTGGAACATGTGAGTGGACTTTTTAAATAAGGCTGTAAAATTTTAACATTGTGTGTATCATTATTGAATCGTTAAAATGAAAAAAAAGTGTTTTGAACATTCCAAATTTTTGATAAAATATAATAAATCAGTGTTCTTAGTGATGGTCAGAGCAGTCGACTGCATAGTCTGAGGAACGGAGTCCCACAGGGATCAGTGCTGGCTCCCATGCTGTTCAACTTGTATATCAGCGATTTACCTCAAACAACATCTAGACAATATGGCTACGCCGACGATCTTGCTCTTCTTCACTCGAACAGAAGCTAGACTGAAGTAGAAAGTACACTTACTGAAGATATGGCCCTACTTGCAGCATATCTCAAATCGACCTCAATGGAGCGCCTTTGCCATACAATCCTACACCAACTCATCTGGGTGTGAAGTTTGATTGACAGCTTACTTATCGGCAGCATCTCGAGTCAGTATGTGCAAAGGTATCTTCGAGGAATAACCTCTTGTGCCGCCTTGCTGGATCTTCATGGGGTGCCAGTCCATCCACTCTATGCACCAACACCCTGGCTCTGGTCTACAGAGCCGCCCCAGCATGGTGCAATAGCTCCCACACAAAGAAGCTGGACACAGTACTCAACGAAACCATGACAACCATTACTGACTGCCTTCGTCCCACTCCATGACCATCTGAGTTTCTACCAGTGCTTTCAGGCATTGCACCTGCAGTGCTTCGGAGAGAGAACATCACACACATAAACTGGTGAATAAGGCTCTGTTGGACAACAAACTGCTGCATAACACTGTCAAAGAATTACACCAGCTCGGCAGACAGATAATGCGCTCTCGCCGACCATTTTGTCGACAAGCTGCTAAACTCTCCAGCTCCCTATTCAACATCTTATAGAGATGGAACACTGCCTGGCTAGATACCCCACGACCAGACCAACTCACCATCACATCTATGACAGAACTCCCACCTGGTAGCAATCTTTCACGTAAGGAATGGGTCACCTTGAACAAAACCGTTAACATGTTGAGAAAGCAAAGAAATTTAATTTTGCCAAGAAGTTACAAATTGCCAATGATACAAAGACCATGCATGAGGTTGTTGATAGCTTATTAAATTAATGTAAGGTTTTACCTGGATATGAGTCAAACATGCAATCATTAACCCTCTTATCAAAAAGTCATTCTTGAACCACAGTGAACTGAAAATTTACCGACCTATTGGTAACATTCCATCTATCGCAAAGCTGATTGAGAAATATGTTGTAAGCAACATAAACAGCCACATGCAGAACATGGTCTTGGTGAAGAACTGCAGTATGCCTACTTGCGTGGCCATAGTACTGAAACTGCGCTATTGAAAGTTAAAGACGAATCATGATGGGGCATGTGTACAACCAGAGAGGGGTTTTCCTTGTTTTACTCGATCTCAGTGCGGCATTCGACACGGTTAGATCGGGGTGACTGGGATTGCCCTTGACTGGTTGAAGTCCTACTTTACGTGTAGAGCAACGGCTGTTGTAATTGATGGCATCTACGCAGCAGCAAAGATAATGAATTATGGATTACCAAGGGTTCTATTTTGGGCCCTCGTGGTTTCACCATATATACGATCCCAATAGGCAGAATAATCAAGAAGCACTCTCTATCATATCATAATTTATGTATGCAGATGACGTACAAAAATTTTGTTGTAGTTTTGAACCATCTAATCCGTCATCAATTGACTCTGCTTTGTCATCTTTAACAACATGCATCAATGAGGTCAGAAATCGGATGACATTCAATTTCTAGAAACTAAAATATGACAAAACAGAATTTAGGGTCATCGCATCTCGTTACAACAAACGCTGATGCCTGATGTAGATCTGTGCATTGGAAATGAAATCATCCACCCCTCCACTAGTGTCAGAAACTTGTGTGTCATCTTTGACGATGTAATGACCATGTTGCCACAAGTTGTCTCTTTGTCAAAGAGCATCACTTTTCACCTTCGCAATATTAACCGGATCCGCCCTTTTCTCGATGATGAATATGCAGCCACGGCATTCGGGCTCTACCTGCTTAACTAAAGGTCGGAACCTAGACAAACTATACCTTTTTTTAATCCTTATAATGAGACAAATACATTGGTGTACATCTAAACACAATTTGACTTGATTTCAAATTTACCCCTGTACTAATTTTACCCCCTTATTTTACAAAGTTCCCCACATTTTCCAGAGGTTGGACCCAAAAATTCGGATTCAGCACCCTTCAAACTATAGCAAAACATTTTCAAACCTTCTTCCCCAAACTTCTAGAATGGGATTCTGATTTATAACCCTACTACATTGCGAATCAATCGCAAATACAAACGCACTATTCGACGATTTTTTTTTCCTAGCTGGTTTATGTAGAGTGTTAGTGTCTTGACTCTGCAGCAATTTTTTTACTCCATTTAATGTAATCATTAGACCTTTCTTCCGTGCTGCTAAGAAAAGGGAATGTACACTCCTATAACCAGTCGGGTGACTAGTATCGTAGTAAATCTCACGCAACTAATCATTTACATCTGTATTCTCAACCATTCTGGTAAATAAAATGGACCAGAGACATAAAATTGGGATTTCCTTTTAAGAAATTTTCATGATGCTAACATGCATTTCCCTTCGATTCTTGGAGATTTTGGCCCGAAATCATGCTCCAGGAGCATATATTTTCAACTCGTCTCATAGGGGCGCTATTCATTATTATGTGTGCGCTTTATTCCGTTAATGTTTATATTGAAGTATTACAAAAGAACGAGTTCCTGCCGGCTCGGATTGCGTGGAGTGTGTCTGTGGGCGTTCGTCTTGTTATCTGAAGGTCGTGGGTTCGAATCCCACTCCAGGAACAAAATTTAGTTTATGATTTTATTTGTATTTTAGAGTTGGAGATTGGAATCATAAAAACATCAGAGTTGTGGATTGAAGTAGAAAAATATTGAATAGCTGCCTTATGAGATAATAAGACTGGTCATGGTCCTGGAGCATGATTTCGGGCCAGAATCTCCGACGTGCTTTCCCTTCACATGTTTTTATAATAGTACAAGTTACAATTGAGTACAAATGAAAAACATTGTATTCTTAAGAGTCTTCAAGATATCCCAACTTGTGGGAGTACACTCATCATTTATCAGCATTCTCCAATCAATGTTCTGACTTGAAACGCCATTTTCTACAAATTGTAACTCTCTCTTAACATCCTTGTCTTTTATCATTTTACACAGGTCGTACGTATACGCGTACAGAGTAAGTGCTCTACAACAACAAGTCTTCGTTGATCAACAAAGTTTTTCAGTAAATAAGTTCTTCTATCAGAATTAGTCAATTACTTGAACCGATATTATTTTTCAATGTCCAATCTAAAATGGATCTTTATTCAGCGTGCTG
>JAMKCH010084997.1:0-65411 GCA_023653785.1 Ophioderma brevispina | reverse complement strand
CGCGATTCTTGCACTGATAAATTGTTATTTTCCGCCGCAAAAACGATCTGAAAATTCTTTCCTGATTCAGTAGTTACAATAAAGCAATTACCTCACCCCCATGTATTAAATGGAATCAAACCAAACAAACTACGGTGAACCATAGCTTCCATTCATGTTAATTGCAAGTAACACAAAAATAAACAACGGTAATTAAATCTGAATATTTTTAAAAATCATTTCAGAAGAACTAACTAACAAAAGATTTGAAAATCAAGTTAGATATTCATCATGTATTTTTATTGTAAAATACGTCATTTTCGCTTGAAAAAAATTACAAAATGGCCCGACGACGGTGAAATGAAACCCGGCGGCATGGCCCACGTGCGTACCATTTGTTTTGACACAAAAAAATTATTTAAAACACTCAGTTTCGCATCTCAGAGAATATTTCCCGGTATTGCAAATTTGTGATCAGAAAGTACACGTGGGTGATGGTCATTAAAGATCAGTATAGTGGAGGCTTAGACTGGCTTGGGGATTTTCCCCGGACCGTTTTTTCTCATTCAGTTTTTTCCCGCGGGTTACAGCATTCAGACCAGCGGCGGGCTGTCCCCTGTACGGAGGCTCTTGTCCCGCCCTGACGAATCGCTTGGTACTTTTCGGGCATGTTCTTCACTGTATAGGGGCAAGAAGTAGTTTTCTCTATGAGGTTGCCCGGTCGGGCAAGCTAGAAAAATATATTTGTTTCGCGGCCTGGTAATAAATGTACCAAAAATGGGCAGAAAGTTAAAACCAAGTAACCTGGTTACTCTTACTTCAACGGTGCAACGAGAAGAGTTCAAATAACAGGTGTCCTGAAAAAATTTGAAATTTTTTTTTTGGGGGGCAATAGTTGTAGCTTTATATCAAAAATATCCCCCATCTGTAAGGATTAAGCTGAGAAGAAAATGTTTCTTGTATCAAAATTGCGAAATTTCTTAATTTCGACAGTGTTCAGAGAACATGTAGCAGTTCATAACTGACCTGTTAATTGTAATCCAGGTTAGGGCAGCTTTGCTTTTATCCACTTTTGGGGTCTTTCACAGGCAATGGAAAAGAACATATTACAGACAGTGGTGATGTTCTCATTTGTTGATCCACAACCTCGTCCCCCTCCTGACTTACTTCAAAACAGTTGAGATTTGTTAAAGCATCTGACCCGGTTGCCCTAAGTACTAGTATGGGTGCCAAATCTTACGTGCAAATTAGATTTACTCTGAAGAAAATTTGTACTTTGTCCGTTAAATGGACAGAACAGAAAAGGAAAATTACACCACACTGACGGGACTATGGACCCTTGATAATACAGTAAAAAATTTTCGCTCATAAAATATCAAAATGCACAGTCAGAACTCAACCTGAAATTTTGAAAAACCTTTTATCTGGGATTATAGTTGAAACATACCCTAACAATGTAAGGTACTACGAATCACTAAATACCTGGATTGGTACTTGCCTGGACGTTATGACATGTTGCCACTTTTCTGGCTTATAAAAACATACACGCACATACACAATGCAACACATGGAAATTTATACACTAACACACACACATATACGGGTACAACAGCAGCCCTAAAAAATAGTAGGCCTTAAAATCTCCACATCTGGGGGTTATATTTGTATATAAGTTCAAATGGGTTTTCTTAATGGATGGATGTTATTAACACGTGTGATAAGCAAAATCTCTGCTTAAACTGTCATTTTGTGCAATCATGGATTTCCTGGACCCTAGTTTACACAGAGATAACAGAAGTACTATTTTGATTGGTCATTTCATAGGGCTATCTCCTGTTGTGTCTGTAATGAGCCAATCAGACAGATTGTATTATAGGTGGTAGTGCCAGAGGTAAGATTATGATTGGCACTCTTATATGCATTCCTTGGGGATGATTGAATTATATTAGATTCAACCCCGCGTGTCACCGGAAGAAAAGTTTTGGACAACGACGATTAATTTGGGGGACGAGGAGGCAGAACATGTGGCCCGATTCACCTGTTTAACGAATTAAGATAATAGGTCTTTACTGATTAATAGCGATGTGCAAAGATTTTGTGTTGATTCCTATCAAAGCCTGGGCGCTAAAGTCCGTAACAGTCAACTCACCTGTTACAGTGAATACCATTGAAGCAAATAGTCAGAATGTACTGAGAGTTAATGTAGCTATTAGCGGTGTTTACATTAACATGAAATGATTTCAATAAGCTTCAGAATGATTGTTCTCTGCATCGGTACTACTGTTTCAATAGATTTCGCGTCGGGAATTTACTTTGAGCCACTTGCACATCCCTTCTCATTCAATTCCAAGACCTTTGGAAAAAAGTACAGACGGTGACACGATGGGTTGAATCTACTATAGACTCTTCCATGCAAAAATGGAAAACATGAGTATATTACGTAGGACAAAGGAGTGATATGTGTAGTAATGGATTACAAAAACTGTTCCTAAAGAGGCACTGGCACATTTGAAAAATAGTGGCCCTCTATATTTTTCAAAATGATATTTTTGCATATCAATTTTGCATATTGCTTGGATGGAATTTTAGACTCTTCCATGCAAAAAATTGGAACATGGTTATTAACGGGGGGGTAGGACACATGGAGTTGATGTGGACGGTATTGGATACAAAAATGTTGACCCAAAGAAAAATCACTGGCACATTTGAAAAATAGTGCGCCCTATATATTTTTCAAAATTGATATTTTATGCCTGGTTGTGGCTTTTATATACATTAGGCCGCCTCACCTGACATTATTAGCCCACATCAAATTAGGGCTAAACAGAACGATTTTAATTAATGTCAGCAGCGACATTAATTCCGCAGACGATGCGGAAATGTCGTGTAACACAAGAAAACACACGCTAAGTTGATTCTCATGGCATACACCTTGTTTGCCCGGTCTGTGAACTTTTGTTGGTTTTTAATACCAATGTGTACAAGTCTATAATATTCAGGTAATAGACCCATTGTTGATTAAAGTTACGGCAAAAGGTAAAAATTAGCCTACAAATAACCTGGTTGTCTTGGCCTCTTATTTAACTGTCCCTAGCTGTTCTTGGGGTGTTATTTTATGTGTAAAATATATTTCTATTTTCCAAGGCCCAGACATCATTTGCGAGCAAAGTAAAGAAAGAAAGAAATTTCCATTATTTTTGAAAAATGTGCCGGCCACTAACAGACCCCCATTCTTACTAATTCTGAAATAATGGTACATTTATTTTAAAAATAAGAAGCAGATATTGCGATTGACTTACAGCGATCTCCTCTTCTTTCACTTTCATATGATGAGAGTCACCAGTGTAATCTTACGTTTGTTACCATTTATAGGCAATGCCATTCTCAGAAGTTCTCAAGAGGCACCAGCTATCAATAAATGTGATCCAAAATTATCATAAAGCCAACACAAAATTAAGGCAAAAGATGCATTAATTAAACTTACAATTGATCTCTATACAGTTGATTAGTCTATTGGTTTATGGGCGTTCCATATATTAGGGGTCTAAAAGGGAGTTCTTAACCTGACCCCATCTGACAACACTTATGAATTAGGAAGCATTAAAGGAATGAAAGACATGTTCATTTGTTAAGGTTTCCGAATTCATAAGTGGTCAAAAAAAAGGGGGTCAGATGGGGTCAGGTTACGGAAACTCCCATATAAAAGGTGCCGATGCATTGTCATTTTGTTCAGATGTTATTTATTGTATTGTATTGCTGTTAGGCCTGTGTTCATTGTAGGGCGCTTTATATATGCCTGTATTATTATCTTTATTATTAAGTGTGACATAGGGTTAAAATTCAACATGGTTTAAAACCGATTTCAAGTACATTTAGATTAAAGATTGTCTAAAAAAATATGTACAATTTCAATGGTTTTAATTTGCTGGGCATAAATAGAAAACTCACCTGTTCCAATTCAGACCCACATGAAAATGACCCATCATAAACTGGGCACCAAATTCACATTTAACAATATTTTTAAAAATATAAGAAAACATTACAAATGTCTTCTTACAATGCACTTTGAATGTGAGTAGTATCCTTTTTAATGATAAATCGAAAAAAAATGTGGGAAAGATTCTTCATATTTAAAAAAAATTGCCCCATTGCATTTTTTCAACACCTGCAACATTTAACTAAATACTGAAAAATACTATAATTTTTGTTATATGCACAATTTTGAATGTTGTTTTTTAATATAAAATAATTCGTAGTTTCTAATGTTGCCTTGTGATACCTTTAGATATCAATATCAGACTGTATTAGTAACCAGTTCTCCGTCAAATATGACATATCTACTATTTTTACTCAATTTTGCACTCTCGCAGGAATTTGGTGTCCCACTGGTGTTCCAATTACACAGGTGATGTAAATTTTTAACTTTAAAATGTTTAATTGCCAGGGGAAAATAATAAACATAACATTAAAACTGGTTTGCAGTGCGAAATTAATGTCGAAGCCACAGTTTCATCAGATTTATGTTGTTTGTAGCTCTGAGAATGACCACTATGTCAGCTCAGCTCGGATGGCAGGACACCAAAATTTACATTCCCATCAGAACAGGTTACT
This sequence comes from Ophioderma brevispina, assembly GCA_023653785.1. NCBI lineage: Eukaryota > Metazoa > Echinodermata > Ophiuroidea > Amphilepidida > Ophiodermatidae > Ophioderma > Ophioderma brevispina. The sequence continues at coordinate 60,821 of JAMKCH010084997.1, read as the reverse complement.
AGTGTTCAGAAGGACATGGTATCATGTCTGTGGGTTAACCTAGTGCAGGGCGTCAATTTGAAGCGTGTGGACCCACCCTCCTCTCGTCATCACCTTTCTTCAACTGGGCCAATTATTTATCACGTCAGGATTTCACCACTACTGCACTTGACTTTACAAAAAACCAAGATCACGGGTATTCCGATATCTGCAAAAATTTGTTAGTCAGGCTTCACCTTTGTTTTATTTCCAAAGGTGACGCTTCCACTTTTGTCAATTTGGCAGATCTGAAGCTCCACCACCGTTTCACCATAATGAAAATTAATAGTTTCAGCTTCACTACGTTCATCATTACTTGCAATTTGCCAGAGTTTAAGCTTCACCACTGTTTACCTTCCACGATTAGCTTTGATGTTATTTCAAGCTTCGTCTTTCCACAATCATACTTTCACAATGTTCATGTCTTACAAGACCATGTCTACAATTATGATCAAATCCTGAATTCCTCACTTCTTCAAAAACAACACAAGTCAATCAGGTTTCAAAGATTGCCAGGCAACATTAGTATTATTTTGTTTGAATCCAATGTTCCTTCAGATAATTTGTGTTGTGATTACAATAAAAAACAAAGATTATAATATGTATACAAAAACCTGTTTTTAACTTACACTCTTGTTACTCTTGTTAACTGTTAAAAAACACTATCTATTGTTGAACTGTTCCTTGTTCACGACAAGTCCTCAAGGTTTGCATTGGTAGCTTTGACATGGTGTTTAATTTATAAATAAAATGTATACACTAAAAATGATCAGGTTGCATTTGATATTCATTTGGACAATACCCAGGATGTAAATTTATGTTGTGTACAAATTACATGCTTACTACAGTGTTACTCCTTACAATGTAAAAACATGTTATGCGTGGTTTACAAGCTTTTAAGGTTTTTCCAAGAGTGATTCACTCTTGGGGTCAATTTCCAAGAGTGAAAATGAATTTCCAAGAATGAAAAACTACATCTAAAGATTTTGGCGGATGAATTGTGCACGTGTGGGTGCGGCGGTGTGGGAGGTGTGTATGTATATATGTGTGTGTGTGCTGTGTGTGTGTGTCTAGGTGTGATTTCAAGAGACAAGAGTGAAAAATTACATCCAAAGATTTTTTGCGTTTGGATTGTGTGGGTGGGTGGGTGGGCGAGCATGTATGTTTGTCGGTATATGATGGTGTGTAGGTGTGTAGATATGTGTGTATGTATCTATGTGTATGTACAAGATGCACACATCAAGAATTACTGATAGTTCCAATTGAATTGTTATCTTCTTTTTGGCCAACAGTATATTTCATAGGCGTGAAGTATAGGTATATACTAAAAAGAAAACATTATTCACAACCAATGCTGAATAAGATTTGTTTTACATTTAGATTTGCAAGCATATAAATAATATTTTATTGGAAAGGTTTACTAGGGTAAGGGTGGACAGTATAGCCGTTCACGGTAATATCGCAATAATACTTGGGTAATCTCCCGGGGGGTAATCGGATTGTCATGATTGTACTTTATTTGCTGTTAACTATTCGCCCTGAAAAAAAACTTAAGCGATGAATAATTCCTTGGTTCCTAATAATGATGAGCTAATGATCAAGATTACCTTTGATGTTGCGTATTGAAAACGGTAGGTTTAGTTCCTGTAAGAGGGCGCCTCGCTACTATTAAGGTTGCTTGTGATTCAATCCATATGCTTTTCACGAAGCGTTTATTTTCCCGAACCCGTTTATTTCGTCAGGGTTGTTACAAAGTTGATTCCAGTAATTCATTCGTTAAATACCATCTTCTCTGGGTGAAAATCCACATTGGACACTGAATTTAGCCGGGAAAAATCATTAATGCTGTCAAAAACTTCCACATGTTCATAATATTGAAGCTAAACCAAAACAATCGGATCAATAAGAGGGGTCTTTCAGGATCAATCGGCAAACAAGAAGGATCGAATGTGCTGTCGGTGTAGAGCGGCAACATAAAGGCAGATTAGCGTCCGAGATTGACAGTTTTTACATCAAGCTCCAGTTTTCAAAACAAGCTCGTTCAAGATTATGGACGATTAACGCCAATAATAACACAAGTGTACGCAAATATTAATTAAAACCGAAAAAAATAACTAAAAATATACGAAGAATAATAATAATCATTAAATTTTAGTAAGGAGTTAAATCTGGAAGACAAGTATCGAGGAAATAGCAGCGTCCTCAAACGGCACGTGGATGGAACCCTCGACGAGCGAAGTGGGAAACACGTCGACTATGACTGCCATTACGCCCATGTGGTTTGGTTAAGTCTTTCATTCAGTTCGCGAGTCGGATTTTGTAAATGGAGTGGAAAATTAATGGACTCTAATTGCACCGATCTTTGCTGATAGGATATAGGTTATAATTTTCAACCAGCAAATCAAAACGACTCATCTGATTCCATGTCCATATTTGTTTGTTTTATGTATTTACAACCCGGTTATCGCTTTGCTTTTCCATGCTTGTGTTGACCGCAGACTACGGCAGTGTGATGGAAGGGATGGTCCTTAGTGACTTTAAAATTATAACCGGTTAATTTTATATTTCTTGCTTGGACGGCATTTTTGTTATTTATGTTTTCATCTTATTCTGATGTAGCGGGCCTACCCTTATAGTTCATACAGGTTTTTGTTTTAATTTTAATAGTCTATGTGAGTAAATATTACGTCTTTGCATCCATTGGAAATAAAATGAGAAAAGTCATTAAGTTACAGCCAATGGTTAGTTCGGCAATCAGCTGATTCGCAAGTCAATTATTTATCACAACGATTTTGTTTGAAGTAAAGTGGTACAAAACAGTGAGGTAGACATAAAGCAAACGTTGATCAGTCATGATCGCGGATTATCCCAAAGAGTATCATTTACTATTTCAATACAAACCCATAGGTGTACCACTTAAAACCTGTTAGCAGCGTGGTAAAGTGGATACCCCCGTGCGTCGCAAATCAATATGATGTGATAACAATAAACTACACCAAAAAAAATTTGTCTTAGACAGTGCAGAGCTGCCGACCTCGTCTGTGTCGGTGATCCGCCGGACGCCGGTGATTCTTCATGGTGCTTTGTGAGGATTTGTGAGGAACAGTGGCACGAATTCGACATGTTTTCGACGGCGGACCGACGGTAATGGACGACCGTCATTATCACAGGAAGGAATCACAAATCACACGTCAAAACTTCACCCCTTTCAAAAAACCTTATAGGTAAAGCTTACCAAATGAAAATAAAGAACGCCAGGACTTCACTTTTATAGCAAGAAATATATTGACCTGAAGCGAGTCTGCGTGATATATTTGGCGACCCGTGCAGGAGGTGGGTACACGCTTTCAAATGGACGCCTGCCTGCACTAGTGAAAGTCATTTCATGAGACTTATAAAAAAAATAAGAACTTATAGTCAAATTAGGAACAATCAAATTTGTCCATGGTAACTCACCAAGTGGGACACAACAAAAGTATATATGTATGTAAAAAAATTGACTTTGCTTAGGAACCATATTTTAGTTTTAGTCGGAGAACTTGCAATTTTGGTACTTTTATAGAGTTTTTAACCCTATGAGATATCCTATGCCTTTTTCATATAAGTAAGACCAGTTTAATAGAAATGGGTTGGTGTTCATGATAAAAGTGTTAAAAACTAACAGGCGGGACACCCAAATAGTAACACACGACACAGTAATTTCTGTGGGCCCATGTAAGAAATTATGTGCAATGTTTATACTGATAACCTGCCAATGGTGGAATCTTGTTGATAATTTTTACCAGATAGAAAGGCCATGAAACCCAGGACATGACAAAATAATTAAAACCTGATAAATCAATTGATGGGCCACAATGTCACAAATGATACCACAAATCACGGGGACGAGAAGGCAACTATACTTTACAGCACAACTCAAAAATTAAAAAATTTCAAAATTATGTCATGAAGTAGTGGACATTTCCCTATGCAGAAGTGAGGTAGAGGGGAACACTAGCGATCGATACCACCCTCTCCGACCTTACTTTTGCACACATGTTTCATTTGCGCTCGACCAGAAACCTCTATACCACCCCATTAAAAAAGTCGCTACCACGAACATAGTCCGCCGATAGCGCTGCACTACTTTTCGGGCAAACTCACCGCCGATGCGCGGGGAGTCGTCCTTATAAAAGATAGTGACTATTATTTTGAAAGCACACAAAACTAATAATCAAGAGGATGGAATTAAAGCAAAACACTTAGAAATAAAGACAACAATATGCGATATTACCTAAAAAAGAACTATTGCAATGATGCTATAATTAAAATACCACCTGCATTGATAGCCCAAAAATCTATGGGAAAACCAATCAAGAAAATTGTACCTAACAAAACATTCTAGTGTAACAACTTCAATTTCTAATAAAATAATAAATTCTCAAGTGATAGTAAAGATACGGCAAATGAGTTCAATAAGTACTTTACTTCTATTGACAATGAAGTGGTAGTAAATTTAATAAACACGGATAATGTTCAATGTCCTTGGAATGTTTGTGTGCTCTAATCAATGCAATAATTGCATGGTAAATAAAAGTTTAAATTTAGTAACATATCAGCTGAATTTGTGTTTGATCAAATATGTAACATGCAAAATAGTAAGTCCACCAGGATTAGATGAAATTCAATTGTTAAGATGTTGATTGGCAGGGCCCTTTATCTCAAAAGCCTTGCTCATATATGTAACCGGTCTCTGAGTGGATCTAATTTTCCTGATTGAATGGAAAAAAGACAATTGGTAACACCAATATTAAAGCATGGTGACAAAAAAAACAGATGTAGGTAATCTAGGCCCATATCCGTTTTGCCAATAGTTTCAAAAATTATTGAAAGAGCACTGCCTGATTCCCAATTATTATTCGTAGTTAAACTAATGAAGGTTTATTATCGATGCTCAATCTGGTTTCGTTCTACCCATTCCACTTTCCCACAACTTTAAATGAATGTCGGTTATATTTTAAAAAATATGGCAAGGTTATGCGACAGGTGTTATATTTCGTGATTTAAAGAAAGCGTTTGATACAGTAATCATGAAATCTTATAAAAAAACTTAAACATTATGTATAGATTAATAGGGAACTTTTATGGTTTCAATCATCTGGGCAACAGACTTCAAGCTGTAAAATATTAAATTCAACTTTATCCGACTTCCAACCTGTTAATATAGGAATTCCTCAGGGTTCGATTTATTAGGTCCATTACTTTTTATAATTTTTGTTAATTGTGACCTCTGCTTGTAGAAAAAAATGATAATGTACTGTCATGTAGCTGATTGATACTTCACTAATGTGTAAAGCTAAAAAATGTGTCTGATCTCCAGTTCAATTAGAATCATGCTTGAGTAATGTAGCCGATTGGTTCAAAGCTAACAAACTTACTTTAAAGTAGATAAGATAAGTTTATGATTTTCGGTACTAAAAAGGACTTTGAAAATTCAATGATGCAGGCGCGGATCCAGGGGGGGTGCGGGGGTGACTTGGACCCCCCCCCAACGCCGGAATTTTTTGAAGGATACATTACAGAAGAAAGGGAAGGGAAAGAGACGGAGATGACACTCTTGAGAAATGACGTGATCTTCTCGACCAATTTTTTAATATACATTGCAACGGCCAAGCACGTGCACTAAAGACTCACCAACTCCATTGATTTTAGAGCGAAATTATACTTCCCAAACAAACAAAAATAGGCTACACCCATTTCCGTTATCGTCGTGTCTCCGAAGAATTTTAATGATTCAAAACTGAAAAGATGCGGTCCGACCGATTCGCGTTATGGCGAATCACCATGTTTTCTTTTCTTTTCATTCTACAAATAGATAACATGTATAATATGCAAACCAATCAAAAATCTTAAATTTAAAAAAAACATTTAGTTTTTTAAAAAATTCAAATAGGTTTGAATTTTCTTGATAAATTTTTGATGAAAACCACTCCGGAATTTTTCCCATTGCTTGTGTGTGTTTACCTTAACATATGGATGCTTGAATGTGCCATTCAATAGATGAGGAGTGTGGCCAGGAACGAAGTAGTTGCTTCTAATGTTATAATTCCCCCCCACCCTACTCAATCAGTAAACGACATTTGACCAATTCCATATTTACTTCAAACGTAAGACTATCATGTGTTGAAAAAATACTGATGACAGAGAACACAGTAGAAATTTAGATCGCCCGCTATGTTTTGTTTTGAGTCGCCCGTTGTTTTTCTTATTCACCAACTTTTCAGTTGTAGTGTTGCATTGATTTGATTGCAAACGCTTTGCAGGGTCCCTGTCCTCATCAGCTATATACTTTCTAGCCTATTTGGTATATGATGAGTGTGAAATTTAAAGGAGGGCCGGGGGTAAGGATTAAAGGGTTGTGTTGAGTAGTTCTTGAAATATGTGATGACAAAAATAAAAAGTGATGGCAATTTGCAATTAAAAACCAACGTTTTCCAAACTGGCCGCCATTTTAAAGGTAATAGCACTATATGGTGACTTAGTCTAGATGTCAAGAGGTTAATAACAATTGCCAAAAATTGCCCCGAAGTCATGGAAATTTATATGAACAGCTCATTTTCAGATGGCCGACATTCGTCAAGACAAATGAAAACCGTTTATATTCTTATATACAAGTAAGAAAGATGATTTTGGTGTCAAACATGAGTGTTTTATGGGTGCAAGGAGTTCATAAAAGATCTCAAAACTGTGGATGGAATTATAAAAAGTATTTTTTGTATGTGTCACTTTTTTCCCAAGATAGTCCAGTATTTTAAATACAAGTAACCAAGAGTTGTTAACTTTACTCAATGTCAGGCTTAATGTGGCAAAGTGATAAAATATCTTACAGATGTTGATAAGATAACCAACAATAGAATCCTCGTAACGCCGTTCCTTATAACTTCCTAACTGCGCTTTCTGGCCCCTATGAACGAAAAAAACACAAAACATTGACACCATAGGTGTACACGTGACTATGACCATTTAAGTGTTCGAAATTCGGGGCCATTTTGCTCTTGACATATCTGGAACAAACCAAATAAAGTTTCTATTAAAGTAATTACAGGTCTAAATATCAAAATCCCATGCAATTCCGCAGATGGTGGTGGGTGATACTATAGAGTTGTAATGTGTCCATTTTGGGTGTCCACATTGGTGGCCATGAAGAACATTGGTCACGAATCATCTGACAGTTTTGAGAAATATTGCTTTGTTGAAAATCCTTGACCTAAAAAAACATCCCCTTTGTCACCCAAATCGTCATCCTAGGTGCTTGATAGCATGAGGCATGAAGGATTTTTGCTGTTTTATATGTGAACATTTTAAAAAATAGTGAGTATTGCATCCGTATTGAAACTTCCATTACTTTTACTATTCATCGACAGTTCTTTAGAATAGCTTTATTGAACTCTTGACCCAGAAATCTTTAATGACACACAATTATCTTCATAGATCGAAAAGTAATAAGGAAAATGTAAGGTTTGTTTCAATCGAATTTCGCCATATCTTGTGAAAATACGGCACTTGCACAGTTTATAGTTTTGGAATAGTGTATTGAAACTCATTGACCCAGAAAAGAAAAAAAACATTCTACAACAAAATTGGCTCTTCTTAGGGTGTTTTTGTTCTTTAAGATGGCTTCCATTTTGGAAAATAGCGTCGTATGCAAATTGCACACTGTTAATTTTGTCATAACCCGTTTTCATGAACTCCACATCCCTGCCGGTCCAAATTTAGCTATGATGACAAATGTGATTGATTCCCGGCCCGGGTACCCACTCTCTTTAAATGGTGGGTGCCGCAGCACTAATAGCAATTTATCGGTGCTCGGAAAATGCGGAATTACCGGTTTCCAAACACCGATTCTCCTAGATTCGTAGAAGGGCGCTCAATTCCCTAATTCTGACCAGAAAATAAAATATCAAAACACAATTTGAAAGCTGAAGAATTATAAACAACTTGCAACCTCGCTTTTCACAGAAATTGTCCAACAAAGGTTTTTGATCTTAGGCCTGTTTACGAAATGCGACAGCAACCAATCTTTTGCACATAATGTGATTGTTTTTAAATATTTTGTTTGATTTCATATTCTATGTGCCAAACCTTTTCAAAAGAATTTACCACTGACTGCACACTTCGGAAAAAAATGTGCGAAAGAGGTTCTAAACTTGTCCTCTGTATGACCTCGGGGTTCTTCAACAAACTAAAACAAGTCCTTTAACTCCTGTATAGCACCCTTTATGGTTCTGTTAGAACCTATTTTAATACCAATTTTTAGGGTGCATTTTGAGGGTTCCATATAGAGAGAAAAGGTTCTAAGTTGTACCTTTTTTTCTGAGAGTGTATGTACGACTTGACAAGCCTGTTTGGCATTTTAGTGATTTTCAGTATGTAAAAATAGGATAATTCTTAAAGATTATATAACCGCGTCTCTCTTGGACCTAATTCTGGACATTTTCAATGTTTAATAGGAAGGCATACCTTGAAAACTTCTGTAGTGAATCTACATGTTGGCCCGTCATATATAATTTTTTATGGCAGGTTTATGCCAAAATTCTATTTTTCAATGGAAGAGCATTAAATACATCTAACAATTCCAACAAATAATTTTATATTAACAATTCTAACCAATAATTTATATGAATAAACTCGACTCTCTGTCCTGAATTTAGACATTTTCAATGAAATGCAGTTGTATCGACATACCTTACCTTAGACATACCTTAAGTTTCGTTCATACCTCGCGCACTGTGGCAGTGGAGTTCCCGATATAATCGATCACTTTGTACTGCAGCAACTCACGTAACCTCGGCAGCTGCAGTGTAAAATCAATTAACTCGGTACAGTACCGCATGCAGTATACTGGACAGAACCGTAATTCGAGCACTGCAACTTACCGCACGCACGTTGCAGTGTAGTAGGAACGAACCTTTAGATGCCACACCTCCACCATCTTCAGTGATGACTAAGAGTGTGGGGGGCAGGGGGAGGTGGGGGGTTTGGGGGCCATTTTTGTCCATTTAAAACCCAAGTTAATTAATTCCTGCTTAAAGCATAGGAGTGCGGGCGCTTGGACAGCACTTTCTGGTATTTTATTCCAGCTATCCACCTCTCGCTGACTGAAGAAATATTTTTTAAGTCGAGTCTTGATCTGATTTGGCCAACTTTTGTGAATGCCCGCATGTGTGCTGATACTGCTCTTTGAAAGAGGTTTCTCTGGATTTATCTTATCAATTTGTTTACAATCTGTATGTTGATGATAGCTGCCTCTTTCATCATGTCTCTTTCCAGTGTTGTTAGATGACGTCGGTGTAATCGCTGCTCGTACGATAAATGTTGAAGACTTGGTATGATTTTTGTTGGCCTAGCTTGGACCTTTCAAGCATTTTCTTGTCTTTTTCCGTAAGGGTTCATGTTGCTTGCATATCGAGATGGGGACGACACCAGTGATTTGTATAATTTCAGGATATTTTCTTTACGTCAAGGCACAAGTTCTTTTGATCATCCCCAAGTCTCTATTTCCTTTCTTTGCGCCAGCTACACATTGGGTTGTGAACTAAATGATTTGTTGATTTGGAATGTCCAAGTCTTTCTCCTCGGCGGCTTCTTTTAATGGTGTGTTGCCCATTTGATAAGAAATATGACGATTGTGATATCCAAAGTGCATAACTCCACTTTTATCTGCATTGTACTTCATTTGCCAGGTTTCTGCCCAATTCATGTAAGTGGTCTATAAAGTTGCATGCATCTGATGTCTTCATTTGTTGACTACTGGGTGAGCCAGTTTGGTGTCATCTCAATTTTTCTTATTGTGGCTGGTGTGCGCAATAGCAAGACTCTCCATATCGTCATAAATAAGGAAACAGAGTGGTCCCAACACCACTGAACTTGTTACTTTCTTGAGTTTCTTCCACCCCGACTCTGCTCCTTGAGTCCTACCTTCTGTTTGCGCCGGATCAGCCAGATTCGATCCAAGTAGAATTTTACCTGTGCGATAGACCATAAGTTGATGTGGTGACATTTGGGGGAAGTGTGCTGAATCAGGTGCTATATACTAGTGGGTGAGTATGGGGGAAGGTGTCGAAGGACAAGACATGCACTTTGCCAGGTCTAGATATATAATCAACGGGTGGTTCGCACTGAATCGTACTGAGTAACTGTAATTGGTGGATCAGGGCTGGGTCCAGCTGGAATGCGTATATCTCAATATAATATGATGACAAGGGAATTGTACGGGCTTTGCCGAACCTTCCTATGTAAGAAAATGCCACATGGTATGTGTGACTCGCGGTAGTGGGGAGAACTAAACGTGGGGTCAGGGTTAGTACCTTTCCATGTGAATTAACGAATCATGCGCTAACTGAATGCTTTCATACTTTCCCTGCGACTGGCGTCAGACTTATTGGGCGAAAGTTGGATACTTTGGATCTTGAACCTTTTTGCAGATCGGTACGATGTGGGCATAGATCTCCAGTCAGTTGGAACATATCCTTCTTCCAGGAGACTTATTGTAAAATTACAGGCAGAGCAGCATTCACAGTTCATCATCACAGGGGGGGCATGTTTGGACATGTAAGAGATGGAGGGATTGTTGTTTTGGTCCTGCTGGCTTTGGAGGGTCCAGGTTTTTTAATTTATCTTATGACAGCATTGGCAGGTGTGATTTTCCGGGGTTACCATAATCCTTAGTTAATCTCAATTCCGGATCCTTGTATATATTCATCAGTCACTGAACATTTGGATTAATAATTCTCTGTTCTGTGAAACAACATGACGAGAAGACGTCGTTAGTGTCTTCGGCGTAGGTTGTCCTAGTGGTATGTACACTGGGACAGCTCTGTGTCGAGTGTTACAAAGATGGCCTACGTAGATGTCTTGTGACTGTTGTTAGTAACCCCTTATGTTAGAGCGTAGAACACAACGTGATATACTGAGTGGGGAGTGAGAAGGCCGAGTGGGGCCTAATGGTGTGGTGATAGGTGACCTGGACGTAAGTGATTCTTTACAAAATTGACAATCAGAGTTCCTGGGCGTCTTAAGCGCGCCAATCAGAAATGCAAAAGTAGTGTCCGTAGTCGGTAGGTAAGAGAACTGCTCTCTCAAAAGAGGGGAGGGGGAAGAAAAGTGCAGTGGGCGACGTCCGGAGGAACTGGCGGGAAAGTCGCTCTTACGGAAGAAACTATTTGGAGTGCTCCACAGGAAGGTTCGAGATTCATGTTGTCATCTCTTCATGATACCGAGAAGTCTCCAAGTCGCATATAAAATGTTTTATCCTCCTCACGTGAAATCATTTTTGTGTGGTTATGTGTCTTCGGTTGTGGAGCCAAACGTGTACAATTTTTCGTGATATGGGGTTACCTCCAATTGTGTACAAAATGTGGGGGTACAGTGAGGTGAGGCCTGTAGCAGTTCGCCGTGTCTGTAGGACTCCACAAGCTTCGTCATGATTCTGGGGGGGGGTGCCATTCGTGCTGGCCTAAATGGTATCTGTCTCAGTTTGCTTTAATTTTGTCATAGTTGGCGTTTCCTGGTGCTTGTGGGACGTCGTTTTTGGGTTGGCGCGTATTCTTTGTTGTGTTTGCATTGGTAACAACTGGCTAGTAACCATACCTGTGAATGGGTTGAAGTCGAAAATGTCTGTGGTCTCCCACAACGAAGAATTTTTGTAATTGCATAATTATTATCGGATCGCCGATAATAATTCAATGCCTTCCCAATGTGCAATAGCCGGGAAATACTAGCAGGTATGTGTCACGCTCATATCCTTAGTTGTTTTATTGGTTCCAGAATCATCAATTAGAGGTTATTTTTCTCTGAGGGGGCAACTATTTCATCACATGGACGGACAATAAACGTTAGTGCAATTTCCAGCTATGCCCGTTAAGTCCAAATATGGGATCCCTATTCTTTCTGTAGTTACAAAATCGCTTATTTGAAATTTATGAACAATACGCATTTTTTCAAGCATTCTCGATCGCAGATATAGTTTCCTAGACAATCACACGCTTACTGTGGCCCCCCCAAAAATATCAAATTTGAAAATTGGGGGGGGCGCTCTTCAAAAATTGCCATTATTGCTGCTTTAAATGAGCACTAACATGTACTTCGTACTTCGTTAAAAAATCATATTAGGGTTTGAAGTGATACTAATAAGTCAATATTGACTCCTGTCTTGGTATGCTTCATAATCATGCTGGTTTCCATAGGTGGTGTCCATAATACTACAAAAACAACAAATCCAAAAAGGCCTCAATAAGATCATCCAAATTTCGTTGGCATGGTCTCCCACTTTATTTCACGGTAATTGACGTCACCAATGACCATTATGTCGTCTCATCGTTGAACCTTCTTAGCACCTGTTTTAGAGACTCATTTTGATCATTCATTTTGTTTGACCTTATTCCTGTCATACTAGCCATATACAATAAATCTGCATCTCCCCCTTCCATTAATATTCACAGGCCAAAACAACACCAGGGGCTTCTTTCAACTCATCTAGGGACGGTTGTTCCCACAACTGGACTTTTATATTCTCTGTAGAATACTTAGTATACCCTCCAGGATTCTTGAATTTTTCTGTCCACCCTTGTTATCTGATACCCTGGAATTTGCAATTCAGCGTTTTAGGATTTGATCCAATCCTATGCATCCACGTCTCAACAACCACCATACATATCCTGGCTGCTCCTCGTCAGATAGCATTGCATGTCACTCTCTTGTGACAATACTTTGTGTCATTACAGAATGTACATTTAAGTTTCTTTCTTATTCCATCTTCTTGTCTTGTGTTTTGATTTATTCAAACTTAGAGTTTATACTCATGTTTTTGTGCTAACTCCAATCGTTCATCATTTTCATTTATTTACAGTCCCTTCCACCGGTTGGTTACTCTTCCAACCGTTGTTTTGAACATTGCTTCAGTCATTCCTTTTTTGGCTGTAAGACCTCTTCATGGTGCCTTTCCATTAAGATTTTGTATCATACAGCTGATAATAGGAGTAGAGTGCATTGTAGAGGTGCTTGTATCTTTAACACATATTCTTTAACAGTTGAAATTGTATCATTCTCCAAACTTCTCTCGTGACTGCTGTCCTGTTGTGGGGGTGGTTGTCGGATCGCGACAATTTTCCCTCTCCTATTTTCAATTTTTTTTCACCATTTTTCCTTACGAAGTCTAAGTTCTGTATTTCGAAGCTCAGCTTCCTCCTTTTCTCTGTTCATATGTTAATCTGCTTTAAGGATAAACTCCTTTATATGCCTCTAAGTGTGTAGTTCTTTTGCACCTCCGAAGAAGCTGTATGTTTTGCTTTTTTTCATTTGCGCTTTTTCCAAGGTTTGCTTTATCCGTGGGAATAATCTCTTCTTTTCTATACGTTTACATTTACATGCAGCTGTTGTGAAAGAAGTCTTGCACTGATTTTGTTTAGGAAAGGGAGGATGATTGCCATGAAGACGATGATGAGGGACGGGGGAAGCAGAATGTGACATATATCAAAAACAAATTGTACATGAAGAAACAAAAATTTAACCCGACCTTTGACGAAGTTGATGTTCTCGGAATTGGGAAATGATCTATATCTATGCTAAAAATGAAGGAATTTGTGAAAAAATGAGGCAGAATGTGATAGATTTTTGTAAGCTGATCTATTTTACTTTACCCCGTCAGTTCCACATTTGTCTGAATATTAATTCAATTAATTATATATCAACCTTATTATTTTACCTATTGTAAACATTCAACAAGGATTATCGTAAGCTGGAAACAATTAAGACAATTCTTCAAGTTCAATGGTGGAAATCAACGTTGAAGGAGGATTCCTTGAAACTAAGACAACAGACATAATTATAATAACTGTGTTGACTGGGCATATCAAAGTGTCTTTAGAACAGTGCTATATTGTGCAATATTGTTTAATAAAAACTCTTATTATCCAAAATACAATTACTTAATCTGTTCCAATTTGTTTTAAAACATGTCCTTGACCAGGAAAATTTCCATACAAATATGTTGTTGTGCAATAGTTTATGTCAGAGAACACGCACCCAAAATCGGTTTCAAATTTTGTCTAAACATCTATTGTGATTCCAAAAAGTTTTTCTCTGATCCATATCATTTTGTACTATATTTTGTGCAAATAATTGTTGAAGAAAACGTATAGGCTCTTATATGTTTTGTTTTGGAGAAGACTGTTTTGTTATTACTTTAACATGCAGTGCCACAATAACACGTTTAGGAATAATATCATTGACCACATGAGTGAAGTAACTATTCGTTTACGCAAAATGTGGTTTACACTCTGTGAACTCCATTAGATTGGGAGAAAATGGGAAGAATGTGTTCCTATCTGCTTTCCCTTTTTAAAGCGATTGCTATCATTGTTACAGAATATGTAGTCACAAACATGAGTCTTACGATTAGTTCAAAAACTCGGTTGACAGACTGTCGAGTTTGAGGTTCAGCATAGGTTTCCATGACATTTTTATACACCTGTAGAAAGACCATACCTTGAAATTTTTTTCTAAGGGATCTAAATTTTCGGTATATATTGTTATTACAGGTTTTTATGCAAACCGACTAAAATATGGCCATGTTCCTCATCATTTAAAAGCTGGAACGTTTAACTTCGTAACATCTTCACAAACGAGAAAACGGCGATCGTCGACGGTAGATTTTAAGATCGTTGATCATATTATAGAAACTTTATGAAGTAACCACTTGTCAATTACCATTGTTTCTATCAAATTTGCATAAGAAAATGGGTTTGGAAAGTGAATGTTTGCAGGGTTCCGCGGGAAAGCGTGGGAGATGCCAACCCAACCCTGCGCGCTTGATCTGAACTCTTCATGAACACTTGATGCCGATATTCAAACAAAACCTACCCATCAACCTAGATTTTTAAGACCATTGAGCATACCTAGAATTATAAAGTTAACCACTTGTAAAATTTGAAAAGTTCAAATTGTTTCTATCAAATTTGTCATAAGAAAATGTGTTTTGGAAAGTGACCCTTGCAGGGTTCCGCGCTTCGCGCGGGCGGGACACCCCTCTCATACCCACCTTGGCAGCTTAATAATACACACTCTCTTTGAACACTTTACATGTAGTTACTTCAAACAAACTATAACTATATTTTTTTACTTTTTAATACGTTTATCATACCTGTAAACATTATACAGATAAACATTAACAAATTTCAAATTTGGTATGAAAACGATCATTGCAAGGGTTCCCCGGCGCTTACACGACGCCATGGCTGCTTTGGATGCCTTGGACTATGGCGCTTTGCAAGCGTCAACTTCCATTTTCAGTGGGTCGCCCCCCCCCCCACCCCTGCCTTGAGAGGGGCTGATCACCCCTCCTTTAAAAATTCTTGTAATTAAAAAAAAAAAAAAAAAAAAAAAAAAAAGTAAACATTTTTGTCAAATCGCCAAACGATTTTTAAAACATTTTCGGGCTCGCTGTGCTAGCCAGGTATAATATTATTATCCTGAAAGAACTATTTCCAGCGTATTTAGAAGTGAGTGATATGAACAATTCCCATCAACTACATTGGAAAAAAAGCTTTGATTGCTCATGATAAAAAATGCAGAGCTTTCCGCGCTTCGCGCGGGGGGGGGGGGGGGGGGCAAACCTCCCGCATCGCCCCTGTACGCGCCATTATAGACCATCTTATCTTGCAACCCCCCACCCCCCCTATAGCCAGGGCTGGATCCCGCCCTTGGGTTACTCTTGTCATCAAACTATAATATATGTTTGTTGGTTTGTAGTGACAAATTTCGTTTGACAATGGGTTGCAAAACAAATGGAGCATCAGTCCTTTCCCCATAGTTTCTAATGCCATACCTTTACACGTTATTCATTGTAGAGTCATTGGAATAATCCAGTTGTCCATGAGTCCAATGATTTTGTCAATCAAGTTTGTCACGAGATTGTAGTCGCCAACTGTTTGTATATAACCATCAACCACACTCAACACATCCGCTTTAATTGGACCATGGACTGTTCGCTCAGCGTGAGAACAGTGCAACCTTGGAATTTGTAAATTTGTTGGTGTTGAAATTGTGGTTTCAGCATACAGCGACATTATGCTGCTACAAAAATAGGTCCAACTGCGCCGATATCTACATTACCCTACAGTAGAACAGAGAAGACGGACGAGTGGGTAATATTATATACAAAAATCAAAAATGTATGCGACCTCCAATTCGTCTGCAGTTTCACATGAAAGTGATCATTATTGATGATATTAACCCACGAGACAAATAATTCCTAATACGAGTGTAATATTTACTCCAAAATGCACACGCTCGGTGCCCGTTCATTATTTTAATTCATAAGCAGGCCACCACCCTATAGAATGTCACTGGAGGATTTTCCTATACAAAAAGCACATAAAAATAATTGACTAAATTTGATATTATAGATTTGACAAATACTTCCACGACGATGGATTGACTTCGCCAATGGTGTGAATCTCCTTGTTTATTGTGTGCCTAAGAGTTATTCTCAATGGTTGATTTTCCATGTTTTCAACGGATTATTAAACGAATGAACTTTGGATTAAATTTGAATGTCTAAAACTCTTTGAACTTAGAAAATCGATGTCAAATTTGGGATTGTTCAACTCGAATACCAATTCCGTTCTTTACAAAAGAATAGAGTTGTTTAAAATTTTAGAAACATCTGCGTATAATTATTTTCTCTTCCAGAAACTTGGCTAAAGGTTGTTATCGCCCTATCCTTACGTTTGGCATTTTATCTCTTACCCGTTATTGTAAGTCTAATCCACAATTGGCGGGTAAAGCGAAATAGGCGACTGCGTGAGCGTAAACTCGATGTTAAAACCTTAACAAGCTTTGATGGGCGCCCTCGCTATGTCGACTACAGCTATATGTATGAACACCAACATCGAGCCGAGAAGTACTGAGAGGGTTGGGTATGAATGCTGATGCCATCTGTCGCCTCAGAAGCCGTGATTACACAGTCTTGCCATGGGCTCATTTCCACCTACCCCACCCAACACCCAATTCCGCAAGTAAGTTTGAAAATATTAAAATGTCAATAAATGGTAATAAAGAAAACAAAATTAATCGAGCAGTATTATTTCCTTTGAGTCTGGTAAAAAAATTACACTATGTTATTGATAAAATCCTACTGGATTCTTCCAGAAGTGAGTTGGGAGGAAATGTGGAATTTAAAATGTTCCAAAAATGGAAGCGTTGAAAAAAGGTTAGAATTTAAACGTGCAAGGCCTATAATTTTTGCAAGGGTGGAAGAAAATTGTTGGCACAGTCATATTGCAGTATTTCCAGACATGGTTTTTTTATGTAGACCATGTTTCATAACCAGTGTGTCCCACGCCACATTACAATTTGGACATTACGAGTTCAAAACGATTCTGATCAGGATTCGAAATTAATTTATATAATTTCAAGTTTTAACCAAGCAAATGTGTTTATACACAATCACTAGTCTCTACGACCAAGCTATTTTCTAATTGGGGCCAAACAGATTCTTGTAAACCGCTGTGAATGAAACAAATTCTTCTTACAATTGATGCACATCCATCATGGCTCGCATAAAGTTCGTCTGTTAAATATACAATATTATATAGTTTCAATAATTCTAAAAACAAAAGGTTGTCTAAATCTAGCTTGAATTACGCGTTCTTCGACTGAATATATACAACGTGGACCGCCTTTTTATAAGTCAATCAGAACAAATATGCCAATAGGGAAATAATAAGCACATTTAGTGATGACGGACGACACGCTTAATTCTTGTGTCCACCATTGTCTTACCTTTTTGTTATTAGCCAATCAGAGCAAGTATACAAATGAAGTACTGAATATGCACATTTCATAATAATGAACAACTGGGTAATACATGTTCCTCCCATTACCCACATAAAAAGTTTCTTGAAAATCGTTATGGTCTACCTTTTTGTTTGATGAGGAATAAAGAAAACGCTGCATCACCTGAATTGTATTGTTTGACACTTTACAAATAGAGTTACAAATAGAATTTCTTTCAAAAACGACAAAATTACTTTTCGAATATTCAAATAAAAACAAACGATTGATTAAAATGCATATTGGTTAACAGTTTCATTCCCTTTTCTCTCTGTAGCGACGCAGCATAGAAACGCGAGATGCGTCCGTTGAGGTCAATATGGAAGATGGAAATGTCGATGCTTCCGAGCCATCCAATTCAAGGGTAAGTAAGTAAGTGTTTTTCATTCAGAATATGTTTCAAACCATTTACTAGCCTTTATTCACACTATTGTATGATGCTAATAAAAATACCTCTAGAAAGATTTAAGCAATTCAAGCAAAGGAAAACAAGTTGTGTTAATTCCACTGCTGCCTGCACTTATAAAGTGATGTAATCTGCGTCGGTGCCAGCGATCTATGTTCTAAAACAAACCTTTTTAACTGCAAGACGGAAATCCAGTTTCAATAAAGTCACGTGGGATTCTAAAACCAATCTATTCATATTCATATTGGGGTCTAGACTAAGGGAATGGACTGTGTGGTAACTAAAATTATTTGAGCATTGTCGCTTATGCCGAGTGGTGTAAGAAAACATTACATCATAAAGACTGCATTGTTCATATTCTCCCGATAGATTCCGGAACCCGAGCCTGTGCCATCGAACCAATACTCCAAATTAACCGGCATTCTTGCTCTAATGCAAGCAAAAGGCAAACTGGTAGCGGACGCGTCTCCCTTTGCAAGCCGACAGGTTTCGCAAGACACTGTAGACTCTAACTTGGGTGACGATTCAGGGGACGAAAGACGTCAAGCAGCCGATGGTGGCGTTCATAAAGGGGCCAGAGAACCTGCGGATGGCCAAGCGACTGACTCGAAGAGGATGACTTTTTTGAACATTCCAACAGAAAAAGACGTTGAAAAAAGAACATCGCCCACCTAATAAACATAAGAATAACCATGCTGGGGTGGATAACATAGGTTACGAATCCCAGCACGAGCCTGATCACCAAAGTTCTCAAGGTCCTTTACCTAGTGCTGCAAGCGACAACAAAAATACAACGACTTCCTCCACAGGAGCAGAACAGAATGGCCAAGGTGACGGAAGCACAGCCCAAGAGGTATGTTTGATCTTTAATGTTTTCACCAATAATTTTGTAAATTTCAAACATGTTGTAATCTGATAAATACCATTGATGTTTGTTTACATGAGCTAAATATATCTAACACAGAATATTTTTATAATTAGCAACTGATTGCTGAATTGGACACTATCAATCAATATTCAACAATCGGTAGAGGGTGATTCAAACTAGGGAAAAGCACAGATTACTAACTGCTCTACTTGTTTTAAATATTATATTTCTCTCATAGAGACATAACTCTTTGTGTCATTGGCGCTTATTTATTTATTTATTTTGAGGTATATTATTATACTCCAGATCTGGCTTTATAACCCAGGGCAAATCCCTTGAAAATGAATAATAATAATAATAATGGTGCAAAATTATGAATTTAACTTTATTGGCGAAGAATTGACATCCCTTTCACACTTAGAATATAGTTATAATATGTAGCATGTGCTAGAAGGCTCAAATGATATTAAGAGGTAATAGAATAGTGAAGAACCTGCTAGAATGATCCACAAATGTTGAGAAATCTATTTATAGGGATGGTGTAATCTTTGAGAAGTCCCATTGGGCAGTATTACATGGGTATATGGTACTATTAAAGTATGGTCTAATTATAGTTATGATGTAATAATTAAGTAGTCTCTGACAATTCTAGAAGTTTCTAAGTGAAAGTATAATGGATGTAACAAGAAATCT
Source organism: Ophioderma brevispina (assembly GCA_023653785.1). Classification (NCBI taxonomy): domain Eukaryota; kingdom Metazoa; phylum Echinodermata; class Ophiuroidea; order Amphilepidida; family Ophiodermatidae; genus Ophioderma; species Ophioderma brevispina. The sequence goes on along the minus strand of JAMKCH010084997.1, from coordinate 40,965 downwards.
GAGTCTTTGTTTGAAGATAGCTTGAGGAGAAATGTTCATTGTGGACCAGGAGTTTACATTGATCAAGGAGACAACCAAGATTAGCTGATGTTTATTAGTATATAATGCACTTACGAATAATTTAAAGGTGCAACGAGAGATTTCACATATCACGTGCCCCTAAAAAATCGAAAGGACTGATTTTTGCCCTAATGTAAAGCTTTCTATCAAAAATATCCCCATCTGAAAGGATTAAGCTGAAAAATGTTTCTTTGGTACCAAAATTGTGAAATTTCTAATTTCGTATAGGAGCAAATACGAAATTCAGCCTATGTTTCACATTATAATATAACCAAATCAAAATCACCTTTTTTCTCTCTTTTAAGGCATTTCTGTAGCCAAATACAAGGCAAGAAATTTATTGGGTGTCTAATCTATTATGAATTTACTATTATGACACAATATTTGGGTACCTCAAAATCTCTCGTTGCACCTTTAACTTAGAGTTGTCAGGTGTGTGCAGCTTACTTTGATGTCAAGGAGGAATTCCAAGACACTCTTTGCTGATCGACAATAGGAATTTATGACAATATAAAAAAAGAGATGGATACTATCAATGGCGTTGCAGCTTGGTGACGCGCGTTAACTTCCTACAGTTAAATGAATTGAGTTGAAAGCGGCAGAATGATTTGTTAAAGGAGATCATCACGCTACGCTTTGCTTATTGTTCTCACTGGGTTGATGGGAGCAGCCATGTTGCCAACAAATAAAGCAGGTGTGTGATGGAATGTTAGAATTTAGGGATATATAGCGTACTCACAAGCTGTCTATGTCATTCTAAAGTTTATAAAAGCGGGACTAAATGTCAACCGAAATGTTATTCAGCGTGTAATGCTCGAGTAGAGCCATTCATATTAGAGTCCCTCAATGCCACATGCTATACAATCACTTGAAATTCCCCGCGTAAAATCAATTGAGACCTTCAATGCGTACCTTGGAATGACACTATTTTGCCAGCTGGACGGTGATGTGGGACAGGAGGGACTTCAATTGACTCTACTCTTCATTGGAAAATCTTTACATCCGAGTAAGGAGGCCAACTCGTTATTTGTATTGAGGTTAAGCCGTGAAGTAGTTATTTTCTTTATTGGAATATAATCACTGGAGATACGCGTCGATTCAAGCATGCAACCTATTAAACATAGTTAGAATACCAAAAGTAAATTACTTTGTTTTGACAATCGTCATAGGACAAACTATAGACATGAAGTAGCAGTGGCCGCGAGATGGCCAAAACGTCACTATGGCCGTGAGATTATTGGTAACATGGATGCGCCCATCAGTTCCCGATTTCATTTTTGTCTTCTAATTAGGTAATTAATTTTTTGTAATATCATCAATGTTGATAATCGTTTCAACATAATTTATCACATATGTAAACTAAAAATTAGCGTGTTATGTCCCTTTAATTCTGCTTCTTTTTCTTTATTCGTCATCTCGTTTAGGGGGAAACGAAGGCAAGGGTTCTGTATAAGAGGGAACCCTCTGCCCCCTCTGCACTCGGTTACGTCACTGTATACAAAGAAAACGTGATACCAAAATCAATACCTTACAAATCGTGATGTAATCAAAATATTTTTTCTTTGTTTTGCTTTCTTTCTAGGCTGAAGATACCTCATGCCTAATCATGTGAGAAGCCAGTTTGACGGCAACAATAGGGAGTAGATCGAGCGCCACGGACGACGAGCGTTTCTCCTAAGCTAACATCATCCACTGTCGGCAATGAATACCAACTAATAAGAAGTGTTATTCTGGCTCTCATGCACATACATTTAGATGCTAATGCATTTGACATCAGTAGATATTTAGGTTTCACATTATGTACCTGATACATATTATAAGTTGAAAACATCCAACTCGTGTGTTATTCCGTAAATAACTCACCAACAAAACTATAACTGTCGAAGAAAAACTATGACCATGAGGGTAGTCAGGCGTCGTGCAAAATTCTTACATGTAATGTTCTGTTAATTATAGGGATAAGCAGCGATTTGCTGAACCGAAACATCGAGAAAATCATCAAAATTCGTATTTTGGTATTCTTTGTTACCGACTTGAGATCAAAAAAGCCTTTCCGTGTGATATCCCAGATTTCTAAGCGTAATGTTGTGCACCATGACCTGTATAGTTTGACCTCAAACACAAATATTTTGATCTTTGTTTATTTTGTACTGTACTATACAATCAGCTGTTTCGTGTAGATTTTGAGACGTCATCGCTGTATGTCTATTAGTAGGAAACGGTATGAAAAATTTCCTCAAATACTTCAATTTTTTCACTATTTAGTGTTTTTGCTCCTACATTAAAGTAGTTATATATGGAATTGCACATACTTATCTTTGATTTATTATAAGATAAAAAATACATTTCTATATTTCTTGATTCGCTTGAATTATCGCTGCTTATCCCTTTAAAGCACCATTTTCTGGTCATATCCTACAGCCATATTATGTGATGAACAATACAGAGAAGCAGTAAAAGTGGTACCGCCTAAATACGCCACCATGACCCGACTTTTTAACTTATTTGTAAAAATTAAAGGCGGATTCAAAGATTTCTTGAGGAAGCCTACCTCAATTTTCTAACAAATCGTGTTTTTACATAATAATGCTTACACACTTATCACGAGTTGAATTAGCTAAGCTTAAATCGATGTCCTTATAGAAATTTGTAGAAAAACTCCGGATCTGGAATTCTACTATAGGGACTATACGTGATCTGATGGCATTGTTATAGTGCAAATTAAATATGAAAAATCTGATTCATCTGAGAATCTGGAAAAAAATGTAAAAAGTAAAGAAAGAAAAATGAGGTAAATGATATATTGAACTACTACTACTACTACAAGCGGACAAGATAGCTCAATCGGTTAAGCGCTCGCGCTCGACTCCAGTGTATTGTGCTCATCCATGCGTATAGGCGTGCGTTCGAGTCCTGTGAGATTCGGCTATCTTGTAATTTCCCTGGACAAGAAATAAACCGCTTGGTTGTCCCGATTTACCCATGCGATATTTGGGTCCCGGCTGCGATCGTTATCTCGATGTATGTTTGCTGCTAAGGGAAAGCGCTGATCCTGATCTGCTGCATCCCTAGAAATGATGCTAAATGGTTTATGGTATGGTTGGGCCACAGTCATCAGCGGCCATTTGTAAAAGCGCTTAGAGGCCAAATAGCATAAGGCGCTATATATATCTCTGCTATTATTATTATTACTAAGTCGGCCTCAGCCGGAATCTAGCACGGATCATCCAGTCTATACTATCCTGCATGCATGTCGCAACCTCATTTGTGTCTACCACTCCTGCGTCCCTTTTCAGGATGTCTACATAAGGTTTTCGTTGTCCGGCCCTTGTCCTATGTCCATGTGTTGGTTCCCAGAGAACGAGTCTACTGGTACACAGCTCAGGGTGGTGGTAACAGCGGCCTGCGAGCTGCATCCTTCTTGTTGCAACCTTGTCCCCAACCTTAGGTAGTTCACCATAAAGCACAGAGTTGAAGCCGTTGTCTCTAGTTGATGTTAAGCACTGTCCTCAGCATTCTGGTGTAACAGCCATTGAGAGACCTCTCCAGAACTGGGGTTAATGACCATGCTTCACACCCATACAGTAATACTGATTCTACAGTTGCTGTGAAGAAGCTCAATTTTACTTCTCATGCATGACATATGGGATTTCCATATGTGGTTCATCTTGTTTATGGTTTTCCATGCAAGTGCCTTCCTGATTTTGATATCGGCTTCTGTGGATTCTACCCATGATCCAAGGTATTTGAACTTCAGAACTGCCCCTGTAGCGGTTCTCAGTGCCTCATGTTCGGGTATATTGCATGTCATTACCTCTTGTCTTTTTGGCATTCAGGCAAAGTCCCATCTTATTGCATTCTGTTTCTACCTTCCAGAGTAATTGCTGAGCATGCTGATTCTGGTTACATAATTATAAGAGGCAAATGTCATCCTCAAAGTCCAAATCCGTAAGTGTGACAGCCGGGACTCTTCCGGACTTTCTTGGTGTTATTGTGAATCCAAGTTCGGTTTCCATGCTGCTTGTGGCACGCCTTAGGGCACAATCAAGTACGATAATAAAGAGAAATGGTGCAAGTGTGTCTCCTTGCAGTACTCCGGCCATGATATCGTATTCCTGCGTCTCTCCGTCCAGCGTTACAACCTTAGCTCTTGTGTTGGAATATATATTTCCTATATGATTTTGTGGGATACCATAGGCTTTGAGGATTTTGCTTCGGTGGATGGAGTCAAACGCTTTCTTGAAGTCAATAAACTTCAGAATCGCAGGCAAGTTGTTCCTCTTCACTTTTTCAAGGATACGTCTAAGGGCTAGGATTTGAGCTACAGTCGTTCGATTTGACTTGAAGCCCTCCTGGTTTACTCTTAGTTTGGGATCTATGACATTCCTAATTCGGTTGAGAATCATGCGGTTGAATAGCTTCGTAATAATACACGTCAGACTGATACCTCTGTAGCTGTAGTTGTCAGTGTGGGATAGGTTTCCTTTTTTGGGAACTGGGATGATATTAGAGAGTGACCATTGTTCAGGCGTGCTGTCCTCCATTAAAGCCCTGTTGCATATTTCGAGTACAATGTCATCTAATTCACAGTTCTTGAATACCTCTGGGAGGATTTTGTCCGGCCCTGGGCTTTTGCCCTCCTTCAAAGACGACTTTGCCTTGGAATATTCTTCCATTGTAAATGGGCCATCATCAATATTGAGGTCAGTGAATACTGCTGGTATCTCGTCTTCAGAATCAACCACACTTGGTGCTGCACCTAGGAGAATCTTGAAGTGTGTAAACCATGTGTTTACTCCTTTTTTAGAGTGGGCGACGGGTCCTGAACGGAACCTGCATCCAGTCTGAATTTTGTCCTATTAGGCGAAACTACGCCATAATATATATATATATTATATATATATATATATATATTATATATATATATATATATATTATATATATATATATTATATATATATATTTAGATTCTATCTTGATCTAAAAGTTAATATTCTAGTGGTGTGAATTTAATTTTTTGTCGTAACCCGTGTTATGGTTTCACAGAAACTCCCGTGATATTTATTGTGGCTTGGAACTTAGCCTTTATTGTATAAGATGTGTTGATATATATAACTATCATTTATTCCGTACTTCTCAAACTAGAGTTGTACTATTCCAAGAATTTAGGAAGACATTCCGTCTTGGTTACCCGTGTTAATAAAAACACGTTAATACCTATTGACATGCTACCTTGCCTGAGAATGTCTCTTTAATTAATTACTGTTTTGTTATTTGGTCTCTGTTCTACAGATACCATTCTATACCCGCCTATTGTGTAATTATATACAGTGACTTGGCCCTATCTTGGGTCCAAAATAATAATAATATTAGTGTTGGGTTTAATTTGATTTTAAAGTGAATTTTGTGTGGCTCTGAAACTCGAAAACACACTATGTCTAAGTATGTTATGTAGAGCATGCAGCTAGCAAGACGCGTTTCTGGACTCCATTGCGGGTCCTTCATCAGTTGCACTGCTGGGGTGTGGATTCAGTTCCCTTACCCATGCTCGTCTTTCATATGAGCAAAAACACACAAGTGTGTTCATGCCTCGGTATGGCTACTGCCTCCCGGAGATGTTTATTACAGTGTAGACCCAAAATTCGTGCCTACCCCTCGATTAGCTATCTTGCTAACCGGAATTTTTTGTAAAGCCCAGTTGCGTGTTAACGCCCTGTGCCTCGGAAAGAAAAGATTTCTAACCGGAACTACACTCACTTCCCTGTTGGAGGTGGCGACTCCACAAAGTTCTTTCTGTGAAGTTTTGGTGGCTCTGAAAAGAGCCGTTTTGTTTTCGTGCGGTATAACTTTACCAATTAGGCCGATAAAATATTTATACTACTAAGTCATTAATTTCCTTTGACTTAGTACCGTCACAAAGCACTACTCTCCTAATTCTTCCAACAGTAACTGTGTTGGTGATCGGGGTGGTTCAAGATCATTTTCAGACGGACTATAAACTGGAAAAAAGAAATCATTGAACCCCCTACTTTCCATTTCTAAGTCTTGAAGCATGTGGAGAGTAGGTGAACCTGGTCGTTCTTGCTCGTGTTCTTGTTCTGCGTTTTGTTGGTCCTCGGTGTTCTGAACCTTTAATTTCGCCCTAACTAATTCATCCCCTAGATTTTCAGTTCTACTGTACGCTATAATGGGGATTTCTGGAAAAATGCGTTTAGGATTATCCGATATCTTGGACCAATGTTTTAGAAGTGCATTTTTGATATGTTTGCTCGTGATCTGTGGATAGTAGTTGGTTTTAAAGACTAATGGTATACTTCATCGCGTTCTTTCTCGGCGATGAACCTTTGTCTTTCGTGAAAATCAACTTCCCTAGAAGCCGCCTCTATTTCTTGGCGACTGTAGCCTCTAGCCAGTAATTTCTCTGTGAATACGGCTTTCTTTTCTTCGTACGTTTCCCTGTTGTTACTATTACGTGCAATATTACGGAATATTCTTCCATTGTAAATGGGCCATCATCAATATTGAGGTCAGTGAATACTGCTGGTATCTCCTCTTCAGAATCAACCACACTTGGTGCTGCACCTAGGAGAATCTTGAAGTGTGTAAACCATGTGTTTACTCCTTCTGCAGGGCTTGCGGCTGCAACCTGCCATGCCTCGCTGTATCTGCCAGCGCCATGGGCATGCTGGTAGGTATTGAAGAGAAGCTCCTTTGCTTGCTTCAGCAGCTCACCATCTTCATCTGATTCTGTCGAATTATATTTTCGGCTAGCAGCCTCCATGTTCTCCCTTGCCTTAATCACATCAGGGTGTTTAGAGTGTGAATTTCTTTTGGCCTTCTCCCTCTTCGGAACACAGACCTCCATTGCCTCATTGTTGGCATCTACGAATCTCTGATACCTCTTTTATGGATTCTCTCTTTCTTCCAAGACCTGGAAACGGTTGCGTACCTCCACAGTGTATTGTTGTTGTAGTTCAAGATATTCAGAGAATTTCTTCCAGTCATACTTTACTCGCTGAAAAGGTTTTGGTACTCGGAGACTTAGCCTGACTTTCATAGAAACTACTCTGTGGTCTGATCCCACTGTGCAGAAGAGTTGTATCGTTCTGCATTTAGAACACTGTTGCGCCATTTACGCCTGACTAAGATGTAATCAATTTGACGCTTCATATTCCTGTGCACCGATCTTGATATTTTTCCCTTCGTTCTTCCTAAACTGAGTGTTGGCGGCAAGAAGACCTAATTCAATCATCATTTCTGCCAGATATTTTCCATTGCGGTTTGTCTCACTGTGTGAGGTAAACGGTACATCCTCAGGTCCGAGTCTTACATTAAAATCGCCCAGGACAACTAAGAAGTTGTGCGCAGGTATGCCACGTATCACTGAACTGAGCGCCTCGTAAAAGCTCTCAACCACTTCTGTAGGGGATACATTGGTGGGGGAGTATGCAACAATAAAAAAATGATTAAAAAATGAAATGATATATTGAAAGCAAGTAAGAAAACAAACAATAACATACAAGTAAAAGACAGAAAAATTGCGATTGATAAACTTTGCTGATGTTAAAGGAATATCTTTTATACATGGCCTATACATACGGCACACGAGACGAAATTGACGAACTTGGTACTTTCAGATGATTGTTCTTGGATACGAGAAACAAATTAAATTGATTTCGACGATAATGTACGAAAATAAAGTTAATGTCATTGATCAAACGTTTAAAAGCTTGTCTTTGACTTAATTGTCTTTTCTGGCTATAAAAAGGTCTATACATCATACGTTATGGCTACCATCTTTGCTTTTTCAGCTGAATTTTCATTAGTTTCCTCTGCATTTTAATCCAAAGGCGATTTTTTGTCAGTTTTCAAAGACTTTCAGTAATTCATGTACAACTAATTAACACATAAGGCACGTTGATTCGATTTAGTTATCTTTATCCTAAGAGAACGATGAAACCTGTATGGACCTAAAACAAATTTAAAGCATCAACATTCACGAGGAAACCAGCCTTTGTCCTGTTTTTTCTGCACAACACGCTTAGTTTTCAAGCGGTGAAATGTTAGCCATATTCCATAGGCTAATATATCTCCCCCCCCCATTCCCCTCCTCATTCACCAATGCCGAGAGCGCATTACCTATGTTAGCCAAGGTGCAGGCGGTGGCGGCAAAGAAATCTCAATTTAGACGTCATCATTGCTTAAAACACGTAAAACGGGATCTTGAAGAAAAAGTCAATTCTCCAAATTATTGTTAAACAATAATTATTATTGTTAAATAATGTATATAGATCTTGTTGGATTTTTTCATACGAGTGAAGCCACTACATGGACATGTTATACGGGGACATGCTATTAAATTATTTTGTATTATCGATTTTCCACACACTACACAGTTGTTCTGTATCTTTTCTTATGCTGAGATTGTGTAATATATATATATATATATATATATTAGAATGTCATTGCATTTGCATGAGTCATTTAAATTATTTTTCTTGTTCTGCGACTAAATATACAAACCCTAATCCCAGGCGGTGGGGGCCAAGAAATCCCAAAGCGAATTTCTTGACGAAAATTTTTCCTTTTTTATATGTTATAAAGCAATATTTTCTTATTACAAAACCGTTGGAATCCACTCCACTGTAAGGGTTATTTCTGAATTGTATTTATGACGGCTTTGGAATAAGAAAATATTGTCTTATAACATATCAAAACATCATTTTCGTCAAGATTTCGCTTTTACGTGGTAGATCAATGACGCCATCTAAAATGGTGATTTCTTGGCCGCCGCCTAGTCTGCCCAATCAATCAGTAGAAGTGCGCCATCGCTCGATCGAAGCAAAATTACCCATACATTTTTAAGCAATGCCGAATGCACACAAGGAGTGAAATGAGGATTTCCAACACACTAGAAATGATTACTCAATATTTACCACAGTGTTATTCTAATGCACGGTCATTGCATCGATTTCTTTATTACCCAAAATCCGCAGGAATAATATAATAATGCGTATTTCAATAATATTAAATAATGAAATATCGATATGGCGCTCTACAAAGAGCACAGCCACTCTGAAGGAATAAAGCTAAATAGGAAAAAAAAACACAGAAATCGGCATAACAAAAACAAGCAATCATATATGTACAAAATTAATAATAAACATCAGCTATAATATAGGTATGTATTGAACAGCCTATTGAAGACATAGGGTGAAAGACGCCTATCTGATACTACCTGGAAGTTTGATCCAGAGTTCCAGCGTACGCAAAAGCTGTGATGAACTCTGGTCTCGAGAGCATGCAAACGCCAAACACGTTTGATCGATTTCCGTGGCACCCGGCCCTGGCACCATGCATAACGAGTTTGCGTCATCAATGTGTGACAAGACCAAAGATCACAAAGCATGGCGACATGCATCAATAGTGATAAACTTGCAATTACGTCACAGGTTACACTCTTTCAAACAGCACTAACTTGATTAGACATATAGGGCGGGAGCCTAGAAGGTTTATTCACACGAAAAGCGCCGTGATTGCTGACAACATGGGCTGAAAGGGTCTTCCACCCACATCATAAAAATGCATTTGCTGCCAGCTCTTGACCGTGGAATTTCCGAGATATTCAAGATGGCGTCCAAAGTGAACGCCATAGCTGATAATAATGGAATCAGCACTATATCAGTAAATATTTATGTGAAGAAATATCTCACTGGATCCAATAATTCAATTTGTGATACTTTTAAAATTGGCACATACGTCAAGTTCAAAATGGCTGCCAAAACAGATAATTTAAAAAAATCCCGATCTTAGTAAATATATAGGTTGAATATGTACACGAAATATATATATGTATGTGTTATTGGACATAATTAACCCTTTCCGATAACTTTTAACTGAGGCTTTCGACGATGTCAGCCAATATGGCAGCCAAAATGTAAATATCTTAAAAACACCATGATACAAATTTACAATTATTAGCCACAAATCAAAATTAAGTGTGTCAATGAAATAATAGAATGTATCGTGAATAATTTAACCAACTCACAAAGAGCATTCTGTTTTGTTTTTTTTTTGTTTTTTTTTTTTTTGTTTTTTTGTTTTTTTGTTTTTTTTTTTTTTTTTTTATTTTGGAATAAGTCAACATCCATATAGAAACTAATATGGCCAAAAAGTGAGAAAAAAATACCATTTTCGCCATATTGGCCTTTTTGATATTTGACGCTTGTTTAGAAGCTAAGATTTTCTGGTATAAGTTTGTTTTTAGTCAGAATTACATTTCCAATTGTGCCATTGACACATTTATTTTGATTTGCGGCTGATATTACTAAATTTGTACCACGCAATTTTTAAAGATTTTCAAGGTTTTGGCTGCCATGTTGAATGACATCATCTGAGCAGTTATAAAGTATCATAAAAATGTTAACTGTATCCAATAGCATGTATCATGATAGTGCTAAAAATTTTAATCCATAAAGTTGCTGTTATCGGGCTTATTTTAGAATTATCTGTTTTGGCAGCCATTTTGAAATAGAAGTATCTAATAACTCTGAAAGTGACAGAAATGATTTTATTGGATTCAGAATAACATTTTTTTATAACAGCAAATTTACTGACATAGTGCTGATTCGACTTATATCAACTATGGCGTTCACTGTGGACGCCATTTTGGATATCTCGGGAAAGCCACGGCGCAGACCCGGTGTAAAGAAACTGAGTGCCCCCCATGAGAGAGTGTCCTAGCTACCATAGCAACATGTACGGAATAAACCGTGACCTTGTAGACGAGGCCATTTGGGTACAGTGCTGAAACAAATGATGCATACAGCACTCAATGGAGAACACAATAGACAGATGCGTGGTAGGACACTTAGTCACACGGACACTGTAGTATATGACACCGGCAGCAATGTATGTTTATGATGTGTGTTGAACACCCTTTGAGCCCATGCTGTCAGCCGCTCTGGCGCTTTTCGTATGAATAAACATTCTGGGCTGCTGGGCTAATACTTTTCCTGAAGTGAAATAGAGAAATAAATTAAAATATTATTTTTAATCACAAATGGAGAACAATATAAGAATAGTTACATATCGTCATGTGAATACAACAAAGTCGTATCTGCATTTTGGACATTTTGCCGGAGAAGCATTTTTGTGTTCAAATTTCTTTTGTTTTCCTTGATTTTTATCGTATTCTTTCTTTCATAAGAAATCGATTATTTTGATTTGACCACGCAATCTGGGTTTTAAAGTTTACCGCATTCGTTTTAGTTGGCACTGGTCAAACTCAATTTCACGCAAATGTCAGTTACGACTTTGTTGCAGCCACATGACGATGTGAGTTTCGATTCCTTTTAATATATTATCCCGTGTAATTAACATTAAACTATGCGGCAAGTTCAATCAATTTTGTCGATGTATTGAGGAATTTACAAAACATACAGAGGTTGTTCCTTTTTGCTCGCGCCCAGAAAGGGCGCGAGCTATAAGAGATTACTTCCAGAGAGACACCTGCGATTTTCCAATGTTGCGAACGAGGCTGAGATAATAACATATTTGAGATGTTTTCAGATACATACATTTGTGGCATACTGCTCGAAATATAAACAATAACAATCGCTGATTTGACCAATAATTATGAATAGGATTTCAATGTTACTCATTTTTGATACGATAGCATATTAATGACTTAATACATGTTGATTTGAACAAGGCTAAAATATTCCTAAACGCTTCCTGGTGGCGCTATACCTCAACATTGTCTATGGGCTCAGACGATGACGGCCAAGACTCTTTTAATATAGCAACAAATCAAAACGAACCCTGATCAATACAAGGCCTGCACAAATTGATTTAATTAATGCGTTCGGTCAAGGGTGTTCTCATGACCCACAAAAGACTTAGTCCCCGTTCGTTATTCATACATAAAAATTCAGAAATAACCCTTACAGCGGAGTTGATTCTTCAGCTCCAACAAATAGCTGCTGAAGGACCTTTAAATAATCTACATACACTAACTACATGCTGGTTCCCATGAAGCAGGCTAAAAATTTCATAACCCCTACAATTTTTTACGCCGCACAATGGAGGAGGGCAGGGCGCAAGCTGCCCCCCCCCCACACACACACAGACAATAAATCGAGAAGGGGAGCCAAAAATGGGAAGGAAAAAAGGAAGAGAAAAAGAGAAAGAAAAGGGAAGAAGAGAAAGGGGAAAGAAGAAGAGAAAAAGAGAAATAGGGAAGAAGAGAATGGGCAAAGGAGAGAAGAGAAAGATTGAAGAAGAAGAAAAAGAGGAAGGGGAAGACGGAAAAGAAGGAAACCGGGAAATTTGTGCTCTGAAACACTAATTTTTAGCTTATAAAATGGCAAAACCCATGACCTTACGGGAGCACCGCCCCTAGGACCCCACCCCTCGTACATTAATCATTTCCACCCCCCACCCCCTCGTACATTAATCATCCCTACCCCCACCCCCCGAGTCAGGTCTGGCAACGCCAATGCGCACTACGGGCCGCATGATAGAGATACCATAATGTAATTAAAATGTGGCTTGATAATCTTCATGTATAAATTCAAATGTGAAGAAATCTAAATTACAAAACAAGTTCAATAATTCTGATATCTTTAAAGAGTGCTCTTTAAGATGCAATAAAGTCTCTATCCCTACTACATGGCTCTTCGTCTCAGTTTTCAGTAATTTTAGCGACTTTTTCGTGCGGACCACGGGGGGGCAACTTTTTTTTGCATGGAAATCGTTGATATTTTGCCTGTTTCATGGTCACAGGCATGCAGTTAGTGCTTTTAGATCATTTAAAGACCCTTCAGCAGCATTTATCTCTGCTATTAGGTCCCTATAAAATGGATAAAAATATATTTCCACTTTACGATGGGGTCATTTTTTACCCCTCCCAATGAAAACGAAAGGAGTAACATTAAAATGCTGATTAGATCCCAGTTGAGATCCAAATGGTCAATAGTTCTGTGCAATACAAACGTCATAACTAGCTATATCTGATTGAGTTTTGGAGCAAATACACTGTAATAACGGCACTTAAAAATGCACGGTTGCCTCCTATATACCGTATATTACCTGTTTTGCTCAAGGTCACAAATTTTTACGGGCTGCCGTTTGAGAACGGAAAGGAATATGAATTTTCTGTTTGTGATCTACCCTTAGTTACCCTAACAATTATCCCTGAGGAGAGTTAGAGCAAAATCCAAGGTCTATGGTGAACTCCCTCCCTGTTTTGGCATGAAAACCTTATGAATTCATTCATAATTGTATAGTGCGCGATATGGTGAGATCAGGTTTTGACAATTATCTTAAAAACCTTTGACTTTTGGATATAAAAATGTATTACTGACCCCCATAATGTGGCCATTCCGCACATTTTGAGTGGTCTCACAACCTCCTAGGTCCAACGGTTCTGTAGATACAGTCAGTAGTACCTCGCTCAAAAGGGGCGTAACCCCCCAAAAAAGGAGCGTGACCATTTCAGCATTTTCGGCGTCAGTGGGAATTATGTTACCAACCAAATATTATTCCTGGACCTTCAATTAGTGGATTCCTGAAGAGTTTAGCTCTGGACATATAATGCATACAAAACCACCATGAGCTACCAGAGTAAATGTCCTAGAGGAATATCTGACAATCACCGCAAAAGGTGAGGTAGCGGTATTTTTGTTATCAGATCTAGGAGAAATTTCCCACTATTAACCCCAGGCAGGGCCGGGTCCGCTCCGTGATTTTTTTTTGTTAGGTGCGTTTTTGAAGCGATTTAGGCACGTTAATAGGGATATAGACTCCAATTCAACACTTCAGGGCTAAGTTTTTATACCAATTCTTTTAAAAGTCACACTTTTCGGTATAATTTAATCATCATAACACCAATCTAATTGATGTTTAAAGAATTCATCGGGGATTGTTCTTAACATCAGCTGGAATTAGAAAACTAACATCAGTGGTTTGAAAACGCTGGCCAAATAGGTTGTATAACGTGACACCTAAAGTGTCAAATTTAAATCCTTCACTGAATTCTGCATAGGTCAAAACGATTACGTAAAAATACATTTTTATAATCATTTTGCAATGCCTGTTGGAAATATTTCTGAATCTTCATCTGAAGACGCATCATGATTTTGTTTGAACGCCATCTTGAAAACTTCACACACAAAGTGCTCAATTTGATTCTTTCAACGAAACCCTCTATTTGTGTGAATACTGCAAGTTTTACAAATTAGTAAATATTTCTTACGTCTCACCTTAAGATCCGGGATGCAACTATCTTGAAAAATTTCTTCTTGAAAGAACAGTATACGTGAAAGATTAGTATTCCCGACGATGATCTTACCTTGAGATGAAGCCGGTGTAAAGAAACTGAGTGTCCATCATGAGAGAGTGTCCTAGCCATAGCAACGTGTACGGAATAAACCGTGACCTTGTAGACGAGGCCATTTGGGTACAGTGCTGAGACACACGATGCATACGGCACTCAATGGAGAATACAATAGACATGGGTGGTAGGACACTCAGTCACATGGACACTGTAGTTTATGACACAGGTGTTACTGAAAACCTGCAGACACCGTCGTGAGGCACAGTATTCCAGTAGTCCTCACAGAGGAGATTTAAAAAAATAAAACAATCTCGTCAACATGATGAAGGGAAGCATTCTCTTAAAAACTTCCTTAGAAAGGAACCTAATTATTCCATTAAAAATGGTGGAAAAGAAAATGAAGGCGAAAATATTATATTGGAGTCAGAGAAAGGAAAGCTATTCCATTAAAGGTTAGTGCAAGGAAAAGGTATTCCATTAAAAACCAAAGGATAATGAATTCCAGAAAGGGAAACGAGAGATAAAGGTTACGTTTCCTTCAAATATCAGAGAAAGGGGGGAAGTATGTACTAAAAGTCACAGAAAAGGATTTCATTGAATATTAGAGAAAGGGAAGGTATGCCATTAAAAATAAAAAAAATCAAAGAGAAGATGTAACTAGAATATTCCTGATGTCATAGACTTACGACAAAATGCAATTCTTAGGAACAGTGAAAGCCATCACCTCACAGACACTCCTTAC
The DNA here is from genome assembly GCA_023653785.1 of Ophioderma brevispina. Classification (NCBI taxonomy): domain Eukaryota; kingdom Metazoa; phylum Echinodermata; class Ophiuroidea; order Amphilepidida; family Ophiodermatidae; genus Ophioderma; species Ophioderma brevispina. The sequence continues at coordinate 25,825 of JAMKCH010084997.1, read as the reverse complement.
GTAGCGATACCTCACTGAAACTGAAACACCGTTTTGTTTAAACAAATTACAATACGTTGGGATTTTCCCATGTAATGAGAATACTAAAACCATTGCTTTATGAGACAAAATATAAGATCGATCGAGTTTCATAAAGTAGGTCATACATCAGATTATACGACGTATGCGCCATTGTGGCGCGTAACTGATGTTTATTTTACTCTTTCCTTCTTCCTGATATTTGTGATTATTACATTAATTAAATGACCAATCAAATATGTACGTAAAGATTGTGCAGAAAGATGTACATGTAGATATAATCAAAGACTTTTTCATTTTTTGTATTAAATTGTAAACGTTGAAATGACACCTGATCGTAGAGGGAACAAAATGGCGATATTGGGTACTGCATTACAAGAAAAAATCGATTTCCAAAAAGCAAAGAAGCATATGTGTCCCTGTCAAGCATTACTACCCAGGGAGAAAACCTCATATTTTTGAAGAACTGACATGTCAATACCCCAAAGGTTGGATTCTATGGGTCATAAGCTACAACTCTAGGGTGTCTAGCTAGCTAAATCAATGTGCTGCACAAAGGTCCCACCGGGGGGTCAAAGTTTGCCATGTGATACACCACGGTTATTGGTCAATTTCATACTAAGTTTAGCGTTCTATATTATAAAGTAAATGGTTTACATAATTTTCATGTACCTTTTTTCTTTGATATTCATCTTCTGTGTGGGCTACAAGCACAAGTAGAGTCCCTCAAGATTATCTTTCCTATCCTCAAGTTATAAAATTCATCCCATATCTTCATAAATGTTTCAGGTCGGGTACAGACAATCAAATGTACCTATGGGCGGGGTACCAATCAAACACTGAAACGCCATACCCTGATAACAAGACATGGCGAAATCAAACATAACCCAAGGTTCTTTACACACACAGATGCAGGAACAGAGGTGTCACCCAAATTGAAGGCAGATTTTTCAAGACACAGGGCGTGGTAACGACAATAAATTCTGCCTTTTCTTGGTTCATCTGCAGCAGGTTATTTGACATCCATGTGTTTATATCAGATATACAGCTTGAAAGTTTTTGAAGAGCATGCTCACAATCACCTGGAATTTCTGGATTAAACTCACAGAAAACTGAGTATCATCAGCATACGAGTGAGAGTTAACATCATGATTCCTAATAATGTCACCGACTGGATGAGTATACATTATGAAACCTTGCAGGCCTAGAATAGAGCCCTGAGGAACAGAGTAGTAGAAAATATGCTGTTTGGATATTTCATGGTTATTACCATCACTCGGGTACTTCTGTCAGTGAGATATAATCTAAACCAGGCAAGAGTAGTGTCTGTGATTATAGTGATACCAAAACTGATTTCAAGCCTTTTAATTAAAATATCATGGTCAATGGTATCGAAGGCAACACTCAAGCCAAGCAATACAAGCAAACAGCCTTATTAGCATCCAAAGCTTGAAGGATGTAATTTCTAACCTGGAGAAGGGCTGTCTCCTTGAAATGGTGAGATCTGTATACAGATTGCAATGGCAAATGCATGATCACCAAGATCATGATCCCCAACACGCTGTATCCCCAACACGCTGTATTACCTGACGTGATGCTGCATTCTCAATCAATTTGGCAACGAATTTGATATTGGAAACTGGCCTATCATGTACATCATGATCCAAAGATATCTTCTTATTTACAGCGATAATGATAGAATGCTTCAAATTTAAAGTGTGAGGAAATATGGCTGTCAGAAGAGAACTGTTTAATACCGTTGGTGTGATAGGTAATAGACTTTTCAAGTTCTGTTTAATGAACCAGGAAAGAAGTGTGTCCATAATGCAATCCTTGTTGGACATTTGGCCGATTATTGCAACACCTTCAGAGTCAGATATTGCTTTGAAACAAAACCTGGCATATAGCATTTGGAAATCCTATCTGCCTGCAGAGATTCAGCATTGACAGTCATATTGTACCTAATCTTTTCAACCTTAACAAAGAAAGTCAGAAAATCATTGGCAAGATCAGCGTCAGAGCTAGCACTGGGTAAAGCCCTTGGAGTTGAATTCAAAAGACTTTTTAGTCTTCGTCAGAACGTAATTTACCATCTACGCTCAAGATGCCTCCGAACCTGCCTCTCCTGGTGGATCTTCCTATTATACCAAGAAGACGAATCTGGATGGTATGCTCCTTAGTGACCATAGAGCAAAATTCATCTAGAACAGAAGATGTAATGGTCTCAAAATAATCACAGAGTGTATCAGGATCATCATAATCGACAAAGACTGCATAAAGACTATCACTGAGGAGAGTATTGAATTGATCAATGTCAAGATTACGAAAATCGAGCAAATGTAAATCTCCAAATTGTTTTCAAATTTTTGGAAGTGATTTCAGTAAGGGATCATTTCATTACGTCTGAATATCTCTCTATGTCTTTGTGTCCCTTTAGGTTATACACCACTAACCTGGATGCCGTAAGGATCAAAAATCTTGGGTGGACTGCTGGACTACTGGAAAAGTGCTTTAAATGTCTGAAAATGCACTAGTTATATTACGAAAGTGATGGAATTTCATGATTGACATGGTAGACTGGTATGTTTTCTCAAACTAAATGGCATTTGGACAGTGAATTTGAGGCAATTTACTCCGCGCTCATCAATTTCACATCGATTTGCAAATTACTAGCTTTGGCGACTATGGAGAATCTCGTGTTGCCGGTCTGACGTCGGGCGAGTTTGGTGATTCGTAACTAAAATATGTTCTGGTCATCATACGTTCAAAATTTGGTTATTTGGTGATTTTAGCTTGCACTTTGGTGTGATATTGTTGTATTTCCTCTGTGAGAGTTTTAAATGTGAAAGAAACATGCTCAAAGTTGCTCTTTTTCCCATAGACCACTATGTATAAGTGAGTTAGTGGTGTGTAACCTTTAACTAAAAGGTGATTGCAAAATTGATACATCAGAAAGCTCATCTGCTGTTTGAGTCATAAAATTAATAGCAGTGCAATCCTAAAAATTGCTTAAGGAGAACAAGTCAAATGTTTTTGAATTAAATTGGAGAACTATCCGTTGTATGCATTGAAACAAAAGTTCATCATTTGATGGGAATACCAAACTGACAAGTATTTTTTATTTATTTATTTTATTTATTTATAACATCCGGTATTGCACCAGGCAATACCCAATATTGCATTGCATAAATTTAAGGCACGCCTCCACAAACTAGGAGCGATTTTAGAAAATTATTAACATTCACGTCATGTGTAAGGAGGTAGTTAAGTTCATTTTTGTTCGTCAACTTTCAGCCAATCTCGCAAGACACTATGAGCTAGTAAAATCTAAGTTCCCTTGGCACAGTTCAGTACCTTCCATTCACCAGTGTATTTAGAAAATACACCCCCTGTTTTTTGGGTATGATATATGATACCAGATCACACAAGATCAGTTCATGTCAATGTATGTACAAGTACAACCCACTGAACTGTGTCCTTGGTGGATGAGTATATTGTAACTCATAGTGAGAATTGATTGGACTCTTCAGCTCCTGCCTAGAAGGCTTCGAAGCTTCCGGTATAAATTTGTCTAATTGTTGTTTTAAAAGTGGTCATTGCCACTCTATGCTGTAAGCGTAAGGAATTAATTTCTATTGAAATAAATCGAAAATCAAATACGTTGTGCAAACAAATGACCGAGGGGCTCTCATTAAAAGTGATGACATATGTATCGTTCACAAACGGCCTTATTATTACTAAGACAAAAATGGAGTTGAAACAACTCAATGCGAATGACAAATGTTCAATTAAAACGGCAAGTCTACACAAATAGATAACGATGATGTTGAGAATACAGGGTGTCCTAAAAATGGTGCAAGGCAAAAGCGCCTTCGTTGGAGTTGAATAAAATAGTGACATATAATATTTACATCATATCACAAATGAAGTCTTGCCTTTTGAATACCATTTACAGCATCCGATTTGGTTGTTGCAATCCAGAGATATGGCTAGTATTCTGAGAGGTGGTGCGATACCAATTGTGCCACTTTTCACAGTATGTGATACAATGTAAAAGCATCATATTGATTGGTTGATAGGGCTTTTTGATTTGAAAGCACTAGATCATCACACAATAATGCAAAGAAACCTGTTATATATTTGAACTTTATTATGATAATGATAACAATTCGTGATAAAATGTGTGAGATGTTGTGAGATAAATAATGAAATTTCCTCTTCAGGATGATAGATTTTTAGAACAAAAATGAAAGAAAAGTATTCAAAATGTGCAATAATTATTATTTGATAATGTCTTGTTTCCAGCCAAGTGTGCTCTATTTTTATGTTCTTTACTTGTTTTATGAAGTCATTTTAGAATGTTTACTGAGAAAAAGAAACATGATATGTAACAAGAAAAAAGATCAAGCATTGAAATTGTGTGATGGATGCATTCTTTCGAAACAATAACGTGTCCTATCAACATGCGTGATTCGATTGTGTTAAGTTATCCCATTCTGTGAAAAGTGGCACAATTGGGATTTCACCCCTCTCAGATTATTAGCCATATCTCTGGATTGCAACAACTAAATCGAATGCTGTAAACGGTATTCCAAAGCCAAGACTTCAAGTTTATGACATGATGTAAATATCACGGCACTATTTTGTTGTTGTTTTTTCACCTCCAACAATAATTTCTTTGCCTTGCACCATTTTTTGTGGACACCCTGTAGTATGAAAAAACACGAACAGGTTCCACCTCATTACCCTATGAAGTTACCATCTGATATACCGGAGATAGTAGCTGTATAGTCCACTCAATCTATGAAAAATACTAGGTACACCTGGACAAAATTGCTACAGAAGGTTTTACTGTTGTAACTAGCAGTAAAAGATCCCCCAAACAACATATCAAAAAGGTAGAAAAAGGGAAGCCTGACAAGACATGCTAAGTTGCATTTATCTTACGTGGACGTATATGCCCATATTTCGACAAAGGTATTATAGCTCATAAATGCATGTTTAGGGTGATTTTCCATTTTTCTGTTAGTATTTGAACATGTTTTGCATGGCTATGCCTGCAAGGTGTGTAGCACTTACAATTGATATATTAAAAGTGGAAAGTGATGGTCATTATTCAAGATGGCCGCAATTTTCTCGCCAAAATTAATTTTGGATTCTAGATGATTTGTCAGACTGCAATCGGGATGGGGAGATCTTTATTTAGCAAATTATTATCAGAGAATATTTATTCAAACACATTGGGTCAACTAGTGCCGGGGGGCACTCCCTATGCGAAGTGATGGGTATATGTGCCTCGGCCAGGTGAAAAGTAGTGTCCTTTCCCGGGTCCTTTCAGATAAAATGTACTCAAAATACGGGGTCATTCGGTACACAAGCTGAGTAAAAAGAGTTCAAATTGCCATGAAATTACAAAATTGCTGCCATGAAATTATAAAATTGTAAAAATTTGCACGTAGGATTTGAAAAGTTTGAATTTGGGTGTTCAAATTCTTTTAAAAAGTGGATAATTTTAAGCAAACTTGTGATAAAAGTGGATAGCATGAAATAAGAAAATGGAGGTCATTGAGTATGTGAACATTTTAAAAAGGGGGCCATTTGGTAATAGCCTGGGTAATAGGTAGGACAACAGCATAAAAAGGCGGTCAAGCATTCTAGACGTCACCAAAGTCAGCATCTCACAGACCTTGACCGTGCAACTCTAACATGGGATGTCATGGATGTGATATGTGCTGCACGAGATCTGCTACAAAGCATCATTTGAGAATGCTGCAGATAAAGTCAGCCTACATCTAAATGCCAAAGAGACGGAATTGAATACATGGCCGTCAAAGAGGAAGAGAATCATCAACCTATCTGCACTACACACGGTATATACCCAACTCAAAAAGGTTAGACCTCAAGTACCTCGGGTCCTACGTTGGACAGCACGAAAGACTCAAGAGTAAAAGGGCCGTGGCCTAATCGCTAATAGCATCGTCCCCATACTCCAGCAAGTTGCAGCAAGAAAACCTTCTGTAGCAATTTTGTCTAGGTCATACCGTAGATTGAGTGGACTATCAGTTTGATTTAATACATTGAAAAGCATTATAAATATGCATAAACCCGGGTTTCAAAAAAATTATTCGCAATACACTCCTGATTTACAAACAGCCATTGTGGTCGATGGTCAGCAGCAATTCTATACATTGTGACGCTATCAATTACCTGTCCGTGTGATATAGGACAACAGGCTCTTTTGTAATCGTACTAGTATTCTAATTTAAACAGTACCAACTAATTGCCTCCGTATGCATCAATAACCTCGATGTTTATGGAGCATTGTACCTTTGAATGATAGATGTTGATAACAACATTGAACTTTGATCTCTTTGAATAGTGTTAATTAGTATTTTTGATAATGCTCAAATGTCAGTTGCAGTTTTGACCGACTGCTTTTACCAAAGTACACTTTTAAAATGAACTTATCAACACATTGTTTTTATGAAATCGCAACCTGCAGATTTGATCAAAACGCGCAGAAGCCATATTGAATGTAGATAGGTCTAAACCAATGTATGTATGTCGTGGTACGGAATAATTCAGACATCGAACAACAGTTGTTAGCCTTCAAGCGCCAGTATCCAGTATTATTGTGGTAAGAAATTGTATTAAATATTATTTAAAAGGCCAGAGACAATTCTTATTTCCTGGTGAACATAATAGCCTTACCGAAGTAGTACGATGTTTTGTAGATAAACATTAAGATGTATACAACCTTCCAAAGGTACGATGAGCTCACTGAATGCGACTTTGATTCTAGGATGATTGACCATATCTATCCTAAATAAGGTATCGTTTGCATCCAGCAGACTAGGCAAGTCAGACGTTTATAGAAAATATACTTCTTCCATGAATACCTTACTCCCTGTGGGTATTCAGCACGGTCCCCTGCTCTTGGAACGCCTACCGTATGTTTTACCTCCTTTTATTTAAAAGAAAATGTTAGCGTAATAAATATAGACAGCGGATATTTCCTCAAGACGCAAAACTGCTGGTAATGGAGCGTAACCTATACTGAAATCACCAAATCCATAAACGGTGGGCCCTCTGGTCATATCTCACTATACAGTAGGCACCAAGCAATATATCTTTTCCTTATAGTCCTTTGCGCCCTCCAGACGACTACAGAAGCTCAATTTTGTTTCAAAAATTTCAAAATTATTTAGCATGAAAAATGCATTTCAAAGAGACACGAGGACATTTCCAGAAAGAAGCGACTTCAATTTGTTTCGACCCGGCCGGGTTTTTGCATATTTGAAATGCTTAACAATGTATTAGATCACACCTGAAGTGAATAAGCCGAAAACGCCGTCGTTAGATAGATCATTAAGATTATGATTTCGAATTGTCTGTCGTGAACGACAGAAACAACGAAACATGCTTTTCTATAGCAGGCAAGTTCATAGTTTTTTTTTACTTGTTTGTCCAATAAATCTTCGAAATATTCTCGGTAGGTGTTCAACAACCGATCAAGAGCAAAGTTTGAGAAATTCGTATCCTCAAGAAATGTTCTCTTGTCCCTTTTATATAAATGATTCATACAAGCCTAGTCTTTGTTGGTGATTTTTAGATGGCTGCCCAAATGACATGCAAGCATTTGGGAAGCCATCTAAAAAACCAATGACTTATTTGCTATACAGAGAACTTGTACAGAGTTTACCAGGGTTGAAATGGTTAAATCTGCCTCTGTATTCATTCCAAAATATTCCCAACCAGGTATGTTACGATAAAGCTACATACTGTCCGTTTCTAGAGAATTGTTTTCCGGAAATTATAGAGTGCCCAGTACAGTCTGTTGGTATAGATTTCAACAGGCGACAGAATCGGCTGTATAATGTTGATTACCCCGTATCATCTTATCTGAAATAATAACACACGTTCTAAAGTCTGACTGTTGTGAATTTTCTTTCCGAAACAGCTGACAGAGATTAACACTATGTAAACACTAAATTTTACCATGTTAGTTTACGAAAATTAATTTCAACACTTTAACGAACACTTATTTTCAAAGGGAACTTTTAACTAAGTAAAAATGGTTAATCTGTTGCATTATTTTCAGGAAAAATATTTGTGTACAAACACTGAAAATCTTACCACTGTATTCAAACGCTATCAAACAATATGATGGTGAATGATTGATCCGTTGCAAAAGTGTGAAAAAATACATAATTGGGTACATTTTTTTTTTTTTTTTTTTTAATACCTTACTCCCTGTGGGTATTCAGCACGGTCCCCTGCTCTTGGAACGCCTACCGTATGTTTTACCTCCTTTTATTTAAAAGAAAATGTTAGCGTAATAAATAGACAGCGGATATTTCCTCAAGGCGCAAAACTGCTGGTAATGGAGCGTAGCCTACATTGAAATCCAGAGGTGACTGAAATCACCCAATCCATAAACCGTGGGCCATATCTGGTCATATCTCACTATACAGTGGGCACCAAGCAATATATCTTTTCCTTAGCACTACAGGCGACTACAGTTAGCGCAATTTGTGTTTAAAAAAATCAAAAGTATTATTTTCATGGGCATATTCAGAATCAGCATGAAAACTGTATTTAAAGAGACCGAGGACATTTACAGAAGGAAGCGCCACCCTAATTTATTCAAACCCGCTTACCCGCCTCACTGAAGTAATACTAACAGTAAGCCGAAAATGCCGTCGTTAGATCATTTCAGATGGTAATTTCGAAATTTCTGTCGTAAAAGAGTGAAACAACAAAACATATTTTTCTATAGAGCCGAGTCTATACGTTGGCAGCAAGTTCAATTGTTTTTTCTTCTCCAGGCAGAAGCTTAATCTGAATTGACCCTAAACCCTCATTGCAGTGGTACTCAGTTCTTAATTGTGTGTACACAGACCATCTATGGTTTACCCTTCTCAGCTGTTACTGATACTGGTTGCTGAGTTCAAGAGTCTCATATTTCTATACATGGCCATGGTCACGTGATATAAATACCCCTACTGGCACCACTAGTGAGAGTGACATTCCCTGCTTTGCACTCTATATGAGACTAGTCCTAACCTAAAGGGGTTTTAGCTATGTAACATTTTGGTTGGGTCAGATTGCATGCAAAATGTTGCTTGACAAATTAAACGTAGATTAGAATGACGTTTCCCCTATAGCAAGTTCTATCCAAAATAATACTTCCAATTTATAATTACAATTGTGGTACAGTTACATTGGTTGTATGTATATTTTAACAAATTCGTTTTCATTTTTATATCAACTGCATACAATATCTTATTTAAAAAAAAAACAAGCACAAATTTTGTACAGCATTATGTCTAGGACAGGTATTACTATACACAATAGTGATTTGCCTTTGCACTAGATAAGAAGTTCCTTTTTAAAGGGACGAAGTAAGTAAGTAAGAGTAAGCAGTATGGAACCTGAAGCTTGGGTTCCATGCAATGTGATTTCTACTTCAAAAAATACCAGATGTATCAGAAAAAGCTAACCGAAACTGAATGTCTTTTGTTTCACAATAAAGGTTGATCATTATGAATTGATGCCCTGCATAGTATTTATTAAAATATAGTGTTAACATCAAATCAATTTGGTGTTTCATTTCCACAAGTTGTGCACTAAAATGCAGAAGATTGTCTTTTCAAGGACTCGTATGTACTTATTTGTCCATAAATCTGCCGAAACATTATCAGTAGGTGTTCTAAAAACCAATCAAGTGGTAATTTAGAGAAATTCGTAATCCTCAAGAAATGGTTCTCCTACCCCTTTTTTTAAATGATCCAAACAAACATAGTCTTTGTTGGTGAGTTTTTACATGGCTTCCCAAATGATCTGTAACATTTGGGAAGCCCATCTCAAAAAACCCAATGACTTTATTTGCTATACAGAGCATTGTACAGAGTTACCAGGGTTTGAATGAATGAAAATGGTTAAAATCTGACTCTGTATTCATTCCCAAAAATATTCCCAACCAGGTATGGTACGATTTAAAGCTACATACTGTCCGTTTCTAGAGAATTGTTTTCCGGAAATTATAGAGTGCCCATTACAGTCTGTTGGGAGAGATTTCAACAGGCGACAGAATCGGCTGTATAATGTTGATTACCCCGTATCATCTTATCTGAAAAATAATAACACCACGTTTAAAGTCTGACTGTTGTGCATTTTCTTTCAGAAACAGCGGAAAGGATTAAAACATGTAACACTTAAATTTTACCATGTTCGTTTAAAAAATTTAATTTCAACAATTTACCGAAAACACTTATTTTCAAAGGGAACTTTTAACTAAGTAAAAATGGTTAATCTGTTGCATTATTTTACAGGGATAACAGATTGTATGTACAAAACACTGAAAATCGTAACACCGTATTTCAAAACGCTATCAAACAATATGATGGTTGAATGATCTGATCGTTGGCAAAAGTGTAAACCTACATAATTGGGTACAAACATTAGGACAGTTCAGGAAGACAGTGATAAGTAACTTTATCTCAAAAACATATAATTGTGTAGGTCTAAGCTATTTTGGTATGGTTCTTAATAAGAACCCACAACGTTTTGTATTACAGCAAGGTTCTATAAAACATCACACTATTCTAAAAAAATAAAAATTGGTCTAATCAAGCCCAGAAAGTTTCTTACATAGAGACAACATAGAGCTAGTTCAATTTATTTAACAGTATGACTTACAAGCTTTGAAAACCAAGCCAAGTTGCCAAGTTAAATATAATTTTTTTATCAGCAGTTTTTAAGGCGACCATTTAAAACAAATTAAGTCACAACGCTTTCATCTGAAGTATGTCCTTTTTGGTTAAGGTTACTAAGTGGAAACTAAAACCCTAATGATGTTGCTGAGAATGACACTCTTTCAAAGTGAAGGTCTGTTACACGATTGTACCGATATCATCCTGGTCGTTGGAACCTTGAACGGTTCTTCAAAGAACCATAGAGTTATCTAAAGGTATAAGCTATATATTATATATATTATATATATATCTTATATTACATTTTTTGTGGTTTTAAACACAAAAACTTTAGGATTGTTTATTGCCTGTTTAAATTCTATAGCACATGCGACTCTTCCCACTAGTATCTACTGTTAAAGGTATACAGTTCAAATGCTTCATGGCCCGTGGGCGAGTCTGTCGTTTGTTTGGTTAAAAAACTCGGAACCCAAATGTTCTGGTTCTTATGAATATACATGAATAAATTTCAAAATGATGTTCTGTCATATTCAACATGTAAAACAAAACATGTGGTGGTGTGTATGTGTGTGTGTGTGGTGTGGTGTAGGTGTTGTAGGTGTATCTGTGTGGGGGTGTGTGTGTGTGTTTGAGAGGTGCGTGCAGTGTGGGTGTATCGCGTGTTAGAGTGCAGGCATTTTTATTTTCTCGATAGCGATCCTACATAACAGATATGGCCAATTTAGAGGCAAATCTCGGTGATCAGCAACACAAAACATGAAAAAAAAAAATCAAAAGTTCGTGAAAAATACCTTTAAGTGAATAGATAAGCTGAAAAAAACAGGTACTTTTCATACGAAAACTAAGTAAAAAAAGAAATAGTACTAGTACTATAAAAATCTGAAGCCCCGTTCAATTGAATGCATTTAAAAGTTTCGTGTGAAGTACCTAAAACATATCTTTTCCTCTTTATATTGAAGCTATAGTGAAAACAAGGAAGAACACGCAACAATGACAATTGTGGAGGCACAACAATATTATTGACAACTCAACTGGAAACAACGACAATCAGCATGGTCACACCAGATAATCCTTCTTCAGTGAGTTCATTACCATATTAATATGACTATGCTAACATTGCGTGAATTCAGGTTATATGATCTGCCTTCAAACGCACTTAAGGGGTTTTGGTGATAAATTCTATCGGAACATATATAATGAAATATCCCTAAAATGACGTACCAGAGGGTTTGCATGGTCATTGGAGTATTCCTTGCGAAGAAAACACCATTTTCACGCATTTTCAGTAGTCGATTTAAGGAAGCCGCCACGTTAATTTTTTACGCTATCGTTTTTTGCCACAAGCCATGTTTAGTCCTTCACGCCAATGGAAAGATGATCGGTGGTTAGTCAATTTCTGGCCTGATGAAAGACTAGCGCGCTTTACTTCACATTGAAATTAAAAACCCAGCTTTATTTAACGTTTTCCTTTAAAATATGTATAAATGTATTAAAAAGGGCATACATTTATGGCCTGATTTTTATAAAATGAACCTGTGATTCTTGAGAATATCGTTTTTAATAAAATTAGGAAACTTTGCATCATACAAAGGAGCGCTACTCGGTACATTGAAAGTACGTAGATTGCTGAACCACGCATTATTGGGTTTCGAACAACGATCTCTATACCATGGATTGGAAACATGGCTTCGTAATTTAAGCACTGATAGCCATATTGGTCATCCAAAAAAAGACCCAAGCAGGTGGTTAAGGCCGGTCATTTATAAAAAATTGTTCCCCATTGAAAATGTGGGTAGCGACATACAGACTACAGAATCAAGCCAATCAGTGAGCTCATGGTATTTGCGCTTTGGGATGGCAATGTCTCTAAAATGCAACCCGGGATACAACTTCTTTAAACAGTTCCTCTGAATGGTATTGTGTTCGGTAGACCAAGATGCCGCACGTTGCTCCTTCATCTAATAGTACAATTACTGTGTGTAGCCACATCCATGTATAGAGATCAGTGGTACGTGCGACTGCGATAAAACTATTATTACGCGACCCCTTTTCAAATGTCCACGTTTTCATGGATTGTTAGTGGTTAGGCCAACTAAACCTTTGTTATCACACAATGATATCTAAACACCCCTCTTAACATTTTTCTCATATCACTGAGGTTTTTAAAAAGGGTGTTTTTTTATGCAATAACACATTTCTAACGACACTTCGCTCTTATCCTTTGTGTGCTCAACGAAGTTGCAAAAGGATAGGCTTGTGGCAAACTTGCACTGATATATGCGCGTATGGGATTAAAAAAATTTTCGCTGGCTTCTGTTTCGGTATTGCATGCGGCGTTTAAATATACCACAGGGAATAAACATTACATGGTAGCTTCCATGACGTTGTACAGTTGTTAATTGGTCGGAATAAATCTGGATTTGTTCGCAAGAATCCCTCCAATGGCATGAAAACCATCTGGTACGTTTTATTAGGGATATTTCATTATATATGTGCGATAGATTATAACAATAAATCGCTTTAAGCAATAACAGCACTTTTTGAAGAGCGCTTCCAATTGATTAGAACTCCACACCTTTCTAAAAACTTTTTTGCACCACGCTTTTTAAACATGTGGAAATACTTGTTTAATTATATAAGAACTTAAACCTAACATGTGTAAATCTTTACATGTTAGACCTTTTAATGGCTAGGATTTAGCTTTGATGCAAAGTGTTGTTAGAGTTAACATAATTAATAATTCTAATTTCACCCCGTTTCACAACATTGTTTTTACAGTTAAGATATTTCAGCGTAACGAGATACTAAAATTTAAGCAAATTGATTTTTAAGTACTATGAATATTGAGTATTGTAATACAACGCATATTTGTTTCAAAAATGTAATCCAATCAACTAATCTGATATCTATAAACAAAATCATGACAAAATGATCACACCAAAGTGGTCCGTTTGGAACAATTCCGGACCTTGGAGAGCAGAGCTCATTTCTTAGTGAATTTGTCGTCCTATCAATGTTTATGAACAAATTTACGGGGTGCCCCTCGTAACCTCCGTAACCATACTTTGGAGTAGTACAAACTAAGCCTTTTTTAATCCTTGTAACAAAGACGAACACTTGGGTTAACCTTTTTACAGCAGTCCAATAATTTTTTCATTTTGACCCGTGTATATGAATTTTCCCCCTCCTGGATTCCGCCCACACTTTCACGAGGGGGGGCCATCCCCGCTAAATTGTTCTTAACCTTCAAAAGTCAACTCCCTGAGAATGATGCTCTGCTCACCACGGTCACGGAATTGCTCCAATGACCCAACTATAGTAGATTTCATAATGAGACTGGCATATTTGGACGTGGTCGATATTGATATGGGGTTCATTCCCCGGCCATGCCGAGACTATGCTATGTTGCAATTACAAACATATGAATGACCATGGTACAAAGTTTACTTTTCAGATCCGCTCACTGGAAACTGATGCATTCAGTAACAATGGTCTTTAATGATGAAGGACTTACGCCATGTTGGCCGGATGTCAAAATCGGCTTTGCCTAATCAGGTTGGCCCATTTTTTTGATGACCAAAGAAAAAAACTAAATAAAAACCTTAGTTGTGTTATTGTTCACGATATAAGGATGCATGATTTCTCCAATGCTGTGATAGGAATGACATTTTGCAGTGTTTAAAGGTAGTATGTTCCAATAACACACTGTTTAAATGAAATAATATGGCTGGACAGGGGGGGGTTTTTCATCCTGGATACATTTGAACATCCCAGCTACTTAGATGTGAAATAATGTATTTTGGTCACAGTTATTTACTACGCTACATTATATTATCATTGTATTATTAGTATCATAAACTTCCTTTTACTAGTGGCCATTAAAATAATTTCCTCTTACCTCTCACGGTACGGTGAATGGACAGACCTACACTTTTATGAGGTCTCACTTATTTTGACTTCTACTATAAAAACACCTTTCATTTTGCTTTTGTTTGTTTGTTTGTGTCGTTTGTTCCTTTTAGCCTCACAAGTTATAATGGGCATTGCTATAGCTTCAGCCGTCGGGTTCTGCTCCTACTAGCCATCTTATAGTTGTAGCAGCAAAACGAAATAAACGGAAATTCCAAACATACGACGATGATTGATTTATCCGGGTCACACGTCAAATTCCAATTGAGGACTCTCAATACAGTAGCAACCAATAAAAAAGATGAGGCCAGGGCTGAATTCGATTATGGCATGGACGCCGATGGGCGAAAGGATTGGAAGTTGATTTGGATCCACGAAGAAGGACAGAATGAAACAATTGTTTGCGACTTTTAATTCTGGTCCTTATCAGGTATGGGTTATTATTTTTTTTTAAGGGCATCTGTGTATAAATCCCATTATGACATCTCCTCACTGCAAGAAATATAGTCAATGTGGATCTAATTTTTCCAAGGTTCTGTTTTTCATATTGATGTCTAATAGAAAAAGTCATGGGCTATGTTTTAAACCTTTAATTTTGGTTCAAAAGCACTCTTGAGAAAATTCATGAGGTTCTAGTTTCTTACAGGACCATTTTGATATAGGGTTCAACAACACAACAACAAAACAGTCAACTTTATAGACGAACCTGCCTCTTTTTTTGTTCTACTTACCTTTGGGTTCAACTTCCACCATTGTTCTGCTTATTTTGTTTCACATCCACCATTTGGGAAAATGAGCTGAAAGGGTTGTGCACACGGGTCAGAAAAAGCTAAGAGCGATTTTATTTGTTAGAGTAGAAGGATTACCCCGGGATGTGATTCACGCTAAACAATTCCTGGATCGCGCCAGAAATCGGGTCCAGAATCATGCAAATTAAAACATGTTTAAGTATGTTATGGAACGAAAACTATATTTTAAAAACAGAAGTCCATATAATTTAGGTAAATATAGGTTTTCCCAGTTAATAAAAAACACATTATATTTCATATCTCGTTAAGTTCTTTTTCGTGCAAAACTTTCGTTGATCAAACATAGACGAAATTGTTCTAAACAAACGCGCAGTTGAGTTTTTATGGAACGAAAAACAATTTAACGAGAAACGAAACATAATGAAAATGTTTTAAACTATATAGCTGGGAACCTATAATACACCGAAATACGTAAACATTTACTTAACACTTAACTGCATAAGGGTTTTGCACTTCCGTTAGTGCATAACGGGGGGGGGGACCCCTAGTATAACCACTTTCCTAAAGGATTTTTAAAATTAAATCCACTACATGTTAGAAGGCTTCAAAGACATCAACAATAAAAAAATAAAAACTGAAGAAAGTTGTTCAGTAAGAAATTAGGGGCAAAACATTGATTTTAATTTTGCGTCAAAATGTGCGAAAAAGACGCTAATTCGTTTCTGCATTTTCTACGGCACTGATTCACGTGGGCTTTTGCTGATTGCTTTAATTGGTGAAGGATGAACTATATTTAACAAATTAAGCACAAATAGCAATGTCTCGTGCTATTTTATATTTTTTGGGTTTACTTGTTTAATTTACCATAGGTTCCTACAGTAAACCCCTATACGATGTATATAAAATATTATGACACCATTGGCCTACTATACTTTCCAGAATTTTTTTATTAATTATTTACTTTGTTTATGTCACAAGGTGTAAGCATTATGAAAATCAGAATCACAGTAACTCTATTAAGATTTTTAATTTTTGTCATGGGCACTTCCGTTAGTGCATAAGAAGGGGGGTTCCTAGGGACCCATGCTAATTAACGCAAAAACGACGCGATGGATTTTTTTTTTTTTTTTGCTCCAATGCAAGCGCAACTAAAAGTTAGACAAATACAAAAAATATAAACCAAATAAATTACAGCGTTAAAAAAAGCCGGCCGAAAAACAAAAAATGGGTCCCTAGGAACCCCTGCCCCCCCCTTATGCATTTAAGTTTTATGAAGGTCCCTATACCATTTATTATCTAATTATTATGAAGTTATCTGCTTACATAAAATGTTCAATGTTACATATTTTGGTCTGTGAGATAATTTATATGAAAACGATCAGAAAGTATAATATTTTAATATTGCTTTTTAAATGTTATCAGATGTCGCTAGTTATTTTATTGGTCTTTTTATACAATCAATCTTGTTACTATATTTGTTTTTATTTTCACCCGCATATACGAGCCAATTTCGATAGACAAAGTTTTTACGCTGACCATCAAGCTTTGATGGCCGCACACGCAACAGTTACGAAAATAGCAACCCCTACAGCGAGGTACGTGGTGCCAAGAATATATTTCCTTACTTTCTAATTTCACATCACCAGTTATACATTTATGTTCTTAAACTAACACTTCTATTGCAACTTCTCCTTCTTTTAGTTCGGCGCTGAGACCAACAGCCCGGATTACGTTCTTTAGAGTGCCGCATATTCCAACCCTTATTTTCATTCATCTCGCCATGCTCGCTTCTGCAAACATGACCATGTTTATGCGGATGTCATTCAAAAATCAGACCAAAGTTGAGTAATAATATCCGAAGACCTTTTTCAGCAACAATTTTTAAACTTCCTTACTTGAAACATCCGGAATAATATCGCATTTTTTTACCGACTTTATTAATTACTTTATTATTTACCGGCTTTATTATTGTTTTGCAACTGTTTAGTTAAACAAACTTTATCTCTGAAATAGTGAGGTAGATAGGGGTAATATTTTGAACTACGATAAAAACATCAAATTCACGTCTTTCAAATACTTGACTTGACCGTTATCATTCGGTATAATTCCTAAGGCTTCATAATGATATAACGATGTCCTAATAAGACAAAAATTGTCTATATACAATTGCATGCATAATCTGTTAATTGGGCTGTATTCGTAGTATGGGTACAACGAATAGTGTGCAAAATAGCAAATTGAGGGGTATGAGGGTCGCTTTTTCGCACGGTCAGCCTTTTACACTTCCTCCAATTTTGTGGCTGCGCTCACCCGCTTGGACCCCTACTTTTCTCAAGTACTTTCTCTTTCCAAGTAACTCTCAACCCTCCGGGTTTACTTAAGCAATAACACACATTTTTAAGCCGCGCCCCCAATTTTCATGGTATTTGAGATTTTTGCACAGTTTCATTGGTTAATTGACTTGTAAACATGTACCTGTGAATGGTAGAGCTCAACCTTCTCTATGTTCACAAAAGAACTAATTTTGTATAACAATAATTATTCGGAGATGTCCGATAATATTCCACGGGCCGCTTAAACGTTATCCAATATGAAATGTCGGGAAATTGCGCCATGCATGTGTCTACGCTCTTCCATTAGTAGTTTCTCCATCGGGTCGGCAATCAAGTTAGAGATCATTTTCGTGAGGTTGACACTATTTCATCATGGTCCGTACATAAATTTAGCGTTACCAGCTCCGCCATTAATTACAATCAGGATTCGATTCTAATTACAAAATCGTTTCATTTATGACAAAACGCGTTTTTGAGCCTACCTCTAAAAAAGCAGGTATAGTTTACTAGATACTTACCAACACAACTGTCAAAAGCTCAATTTTTGAAATTGTGGGCGCCTCAAAAAATTGCTGTTTTCATGCTTTAAAACCCTCGTCTTACAAGGGGGGGGGGGGTGGTTACCACCCCCTAGTGCCTTCGCTCCGGTGCGCTAAAACGCCACAAACTTTCGTAAAAAGCTTCTAGGTATTCGTTCTCTCATCCTTTCCGGTCATTTTAGCGAAAAGAAATGTGAAGGTAGCCCTTCACCGGGGTTAGGGTTGCCGTCAAGTCGAAGGGTGGGGTGTTTGCCACCCCGGGATATTTATTATGGTGCATTTTTTTGAACATATTATGCACAGTATGCGTGTACACCTAGCCAATTGCCATCATTTAGAGGCTGAAAACCGCAGAAATTTGATATTCCTACGTTTTTTAGAGCAAAATTGGATTTTTGCCTATTTTCTGTGGAAAATGCCAATTTTGCCGACTCGCGGACTGAATGACGTCTTGTGACGCCATACAGGTATGTTTTGGTACGTATTTTGGTATCAATAGAAGCGGAGGTTGCTTAGGGTATACCAAATTCTCGAGGGGGTGGTAACCACCAACCCCTTAATGTCAACGGTTACAAAAAGCTTTGGTCGACGAGGTTAACACTATCTTGTGGTATAACACATAAACATATTCCTAATTGAAGTGTTTTAGAGAGCCCAGATTGGCAGTATCCTGATCATAACGAGAGGCACATCCCATACATCTCACAGAAAGTTGCCCGGGTATCATTGGCCAAACGAACCATAACTACCTCAATTTCTGGTAGCAGAAATTAATTTCTTCTTCTGCTCGCAGAAAATTATTTTCACCGAGCTGAAATTCTAGCAATCAAATTAAGATCGAGCCGGTTTTTAAACCATGAAAGAGCCTTGTGTTTGGCGAGCTGAAATTTGAACTAATTCAGCTCGCCGAAATTACTTTCCTGCGAGCAAAATTAAGTTCAGCTCGCTGAAATTACACCAAATAGGATCGTTTTTTTAAAATGAGAGCAAAATTAACCTGGCAACTCGTTCATAGTTGAATTTCAGCTCGCCGAATTAATTTCCTGCTCGCTGAATTACAACAGCCACTAGGAAGACAATTTTTTCAGTCGAGCTGAAATTCCAGCCAATGAAAAGCAATAACTTTCTGCTCGCCGAAATGTATTTCTGCTCCGCCGAAATTAATTTCTTCTGCTCGCTGATTACAGCCAATAGGAAGAATTTTTTTCAGTGAGCTTACAATTCCAGCCATGAAAGCAACGACTTTCTGCTCGCCGAAATGAATTTTCATCAGCTCAGCGCCAAAATTAAATTTTTGCCGCTGAAATTACAAAGCCATAGGAAGATGTTTTTTTCAGTGAGCTGAAATTCCAGCCAATACGAGCACGATTTCTGCTCGCCGAAATGATTTCATCAGCTCGCCAAAATTAAATTTTTGGGTCCTGGGTGAAAATTACAGCCCAAGAAGATGTTTTTTTCATGAGCGAAATTCCGCCAATGAAAAGCAACGAATTTCCTGCTCGCCAAAATTAATTTCAGCTCGCTGAAATTACAGCCAATAGGAAGACGTTTTTTTCAGCGAGCTGAAATTCCAGCCAATGAAAAGCAATGAATTTCTGCTCGCCGAAATGAATTTCAACTCGCCAAAATTAATTTCAAGCTCGCCAGAAATTAATTTCAAGATCGCTTTAAATTACAGCCAATGGGAAGACGTTTTTTTTTCAAGCGATTTTCTGAAATTCCAGCCAATGAAAAGCAATGAATTTCTGCTCGCCGAAATGAATTTCAGCTCGCCAAAATTAATTTTTGCTCGTGGTATACAGCAAATAGGAAGAGTTTTTTTTTCAGCGAGCTGAAATTCCAGCCAATGAAAAGCAATGAATTTCTGCTCGCCGAAATGAATTTCAGCTCGCCAAAATTAATTTATTTCGGCGAGCAGAAATTCATTGCATTTTAATTTTGGCCAGCAGAAATTCAGTACTTATGAACGGGATGGCCAGTTGTTGAATTTCGGCGAGCCGAAATTCATTTCGGCGAGGTGAAATTAATTTCAGCGAGCTGAATTATTTCAAACATTTCTGCTCGCTGAAAAAAACGTTATTTGATTGATCAGTGCCGCCAGTATCATAATCTGATTGGATAAATTTCTGCTCGCTGAAATTCTGAATTTCAGCTCGCTGAAATTAATTTCTGCGAGCAGAAATTGAGCTAGTTATGACTCGTTTGGCCAATGATACCCGGGAAAGTTGCCATCATGGAATACTTCCTGAAACTACTCACTAAGCCAACCTGGTGCAAATACTTTACCCCGGGATTTTACCTACACTGTTAAAATTTTGTTGTTTAACGGTAAAATACCGGAATCCTGCTGCCGGTGTAGAAGTAATTATTGTACGCCGTACTCATAGTCCGGTGGTGCGTCGAAATTTGTTAACGCTCAAAAAGTGGTAGTTTTTTGTACCGTGTACTCAGTGCTTCTCTATGGAGTAATTCATTATACAGATTTTGGTCATTAGCTTTGTAATATTTGCAATTTATCTGTTTGGAGTCGTATTTTTATTTATTTTTAAACATGTTTGTGGATTATATTGAAAGCAACCGACGATTAAAATGATGAACATGATTTTTATTCTGTTACAAGAAGACACATCTGCAAGTCTTCAAAAGGGCGCACACCACCAAATAATCCTCCCACTGAAATACACGTTAAAATGGCTTATGTACGTTGTCGTGGTTCTGTTTGGCGGGAATGCGGGCGTAGTTTTGACGAAGCGAAAATGATTTGGCAGAGAATTATAGTAATACATTGTCAATACGTACAAAACAAATGGCCGGCAAACACAGCACAGTTCAAAAGCCACAATTCCCGTGGCAAAAATACACCAGCATTCCCACCAGACATACCATAATACAACTTCCATGATACTGTGCAACTGAAACGGCCAAGAAACAAACAGGTTAAGTAGGTCCCTATTCGCACGTTCCCTGATCAAAGGTACCCGCGCGTATTTAGTCCCCTAAAATAAATGGGAAGAATTGTGGGCGGACAGTAATTTTTATGTTTTTCAACTATTATCGAGAGCCCCTAACCAATAACATATGTGCACGTCGTTTTTACAGGAAAACTACCAACATTTGTGGTAACCAAATACTACTACTTTTTGATATCGATTAGTATAATATACAAATACTACCGATTTCGATATCGAAAAATAGTACATTTCAATACTACTAATTTTCGATATCGAAAATTACAGTATTTTGCAACGGTAGAATCTGCAACTGGATTACCGTTTCTACCGTTAAAAAACTTATTTCATAACTGTGTACGTTACTTTAAACCCACTATCAGCGATTTTTTTCAACTGTACACAAATTGCGCCCCTTCTTTTTCATCGAAGTCATTGTTTGCACTATATATTTATTTTGTGTTGTATTAAAGACCCTGGAACTGACTAAGCGTAACCCGTCGTATTTTCAAGCAGTGACGATTTTGTTGTTTTATAAGTCGGGATCCACTTTTTTAGGGTCTAGAAACAGACGTAATGGCATCTTCAAGACCCCTTTAAAATGCTTTGGTGTCTTTTTTTCACAAGAAATGGAACTTACGTTGGTATAGGGCCCTAACACCAACAATTAGAGACAAAATGGGCATTTTGAATTTGGAAAATGCGATATTGGCGTTTAACCTAAACTCTTGAATCATACGATTTCGTCATTCACCTGATTCATTTGGGGTATTTGAACTACGGGTCACAACTTTTTGAAAACCGATGAGATTCCAGACGTGTTGATCTTCTCGCATTAAGCTCATGGGAATAAGTATCAAGAAACGCAGTTTACACACATTAAAATGATTGAATGATCAGAATTGTTGGTACCTGATTGTCGTTATTTAAGTGGATAAGGGGCTCAAGCGACAAAAAATATTCCTTTCCAAACTGTCTTTTGGTAATTGTGGGGGTAACCTTTTTTGAGAACAGCTCTTATATGAAATTATCCACTTATAAAAATAATTTCCACTTACATTTTGACCTTTGGTAGCTACACCTATGCGGGGAGGGGGGGGGGGAGTGGACTTATTTTATGTGACTACCATATACATTAGCAAATACTGACTCACATAATTATTTTCTTTAACCACTTATATGCTACATTATGTGATCCGTAATTCATTTCCCTGTAAAATGGAAAATCCAGGTTAAAAAAGGCCACAATGAAAAATAATAACTGTAAAAGTACCCATTAATGTTTTATATCCACTCAAAAAAGTCCCCTTTTTGGGTGATGGGTGTTTCAAAACGCCCAAATATGGACCATTTTAAGGGGTAGGTCCATTTTTCCAAAAAAAGGTCCACTTTTTTCGACGACCCGCACTCCCGTAAAAAAATCCTGCGTACGCCCCTGGCTTTGATATCTTGACATATGGCAGAGTTTTGTAAATTATCCCTCTGGAATGTTTTCTGAGTCTGGCCCGAGGAGCCCCCCTCCCATATTCACTACGTGTTAAAAGACTTTATAGATCTTAAAAAGAGATAAGACCTTATACACTTTAAGGGTTGCTATCTCATTTTTATTTCCCCACCCCCAAATCGTTTTAACCACTGTTTATGAGATCCTTTCCTAACCTGCTACAGTTTTCTCTCTCTCTCTCTCTCACGCTCACCCAAGCCATTCCCGCACAAAACATATATCATATTTATTTCAACTGCTGACTATGTCCCTCCTTTTTTAATTGTGGCATTCATATATGACTTTGGTAAAGCATATAACACTTATGCACGGGCATGATCGCGTGAATTAATGGTTTGCAAACTCCTTTTTCTTTCTTACTATTTGCTATTCGCTCTATATATGCCCTATATTAAAGTCACTTTTGGACAACTGCCTCTTTCATTCGTCCTATTTGTAATTTGTAATTTCATGCCGTCAGACTAGATCATATCGCTGAAATTATCAGGGAGAAAAATCCTAAATTCAAAACATATCAAATAACACGTATAATATTACACAAAGACCCGTTCGTATGATTTGCTTATTGAGATTTTTGACTTTCAACCCTTTGTAGGTATTTACATTATTTTTTACAACGTCTATACATTTTGGTTCCAAAAGTTGGTGTTTAGCATTTTGAAAAAAATAACTCATCGGGTGATTATTCTTCGGTAATTTATATTAGAAATTGATGCTCTTTTGTGTAAAGCGCATTTGATCATAGGGCCACTATGAAGCGTATGGTTAAAATCAAATCATGCTAATCGTTTAAAATGAGCTGATGTGACGCTTCCAGTTCCCGGTTGCCTATCAAGCCAAGTTTGGGTACATTTCTTTATTTTTTTTTTTGTAACTGATTGTTCATGGTTGTTCAGCCAATCAGAGCCCTCCGCTTACGTGGTACCAGGACACACGAACAATGGTTTTAACACATGTTAATACATTGGGCTTTAAGGATATTTTTCACAAATATATCGTCATTTGCGAAAATGTAGTAAAATTTCGCAAAGTCCAGGGCCCTTGAGGTTAGCGTTAGAACAAAATTGTCTTTTAACAATTGTATCGACTTGTATGTGTATATTTTTTCCATTACTTTTGCTCGTTATTACTTTGACTAGACTTTGGCAAAAGCTTGCTTCAATTTGCTACGTACTGCATTAATATGTTCCGATAGATTTATTTGCCCTGCTCTATTTCTCTTACGGGCGACATAATTCATTCACGTTCTTCAGCGGGGATTTACCAACGACGCCGCTCTGACAATTCATAGTTATCAAAATTTTACGAACCGCAACCAACTGGACTGGTATACCCTCTCAAATGCTCAGTAATTTACCTTCGCAAATAACGTGACTACTCAAGTACTCTTCGAAAGATCTAAGCAATCAGCACAAACCAATATCAATCCTGTAGGGAGCAAAATGCAATTGTCAATGCAAAATTGACTTAGCTCTCACAACTATGGTATCAAATACGTTTTGTGTATCGTCCACTTTTGGCTCTCTGCATGGCACAAGCTCAGCAAGAGATGATATTTTAACTTCACACCATTACAAGCTATTACAGCTTTTATTGCGATGGTAATGAAACGCATATAAGCGAGTAAAACGCTACTTGAGCCTCGATAAGTCATCAACTGGCTCACTAATAGTAGGGTTATAAACGAGAATCCCATTCTAGAAGTTTGGGGAAGAAGGTTTGAAGAGGTTTTCTATAGTTTGAAGGATGCTGAATCAGAATTTTTTGGTCCAACCTCTGGGAAATGTGGGGAACTTGTAAAATAAGGGGGTAAAATTAGTATGGGGTAAATTTGAAATCAAGTCAAATTGTGTTTAAATGTACGCCAATGTATTTGTCGCATTATATGGATTAAAAGAGGTATAGTTTGTATAGGTTCTCACCTTTAGTTACACGGCTACAGCCCTGATAAGGTTCAAGGTCATTCTGCTGCAAAAAAAAATCCAATGCTCAGATTTTGTTGAAACCGGTGTCAAATTATTGCCCTGATCATACTGAAGCAGAACATTCGTTTCAATTCTTTGGATGACAGCTCTGTATATAATTTGAGGCCAAGTTTTGGTGACCCCTATAGACCATGTCGACCCTTGTTACATTTTGCCCACTAATTACAAAACCAAATGCTAAACAGTGTAAAATAAGGACAGACGACACCAGTTTCAACAAAATCGGAGCACTGGGTAAAGTTTACCCCCAGGATGACATTGAACCTTAATTGGACTGTACCTAATTAAAAGGTCAGAATCTAGACAAACTACAGACTGTCACAAAAGAAAACTATACAATCAAATATTAATTTTTGGCCAAATATTTAGGTTCATCTCATCTGGAGTTTTACTGATTCTTTTTAAGGAGTGTTCCAGCTTTCATGAGATTTTTAGTTGGTGTAATTTGGGGGTCTAGTTCAGGAGTTATGGCTAATTATCTGAGACAGTTGAAAAACCTGTTGGGGCCAGTTTCGGCTATCCTGAAATCAACAAAGTTGCCATTGAAAATCACCTTCAAGACAATATTTATTGAAAATTAAAATAAAAAGTAGGTATAAAGTGCTGCTTCTTGTGATATAATATAATTTATAACTTTATAATGTCGCAATTGCTAATAAATACATGTAGCATTGGGAAATTCAATTCCAAACAGTCTTGTTGTCTCAGCTTTACTCCAGGTTTTAGCAGAAGGTAGAACCATAAACACCCTTGTTGAAAGTAAACTGAGACCTTTAAACACCAACCGTCCTTTCCTTTATTGCTCTTTGTTGAACACTGCTTTCTTCATCATATTCCTCCCTGGCATCTTGGAGGCAGTGGGGAATAGGGGACGGGTAAATTGTCCCTCCACATTAGAGCGTTGTCCACATATTTGTCCCTCAACAGACTTGTAGACTGTTACATTAGTTTCAGCAGTCAAAAATTCCCCAAAATGCCGGAACATTGAAGCGGCAAGCCCAAGTCAAAACCTTCAACATCGATCAGGGAACCCCAAGACGCCTTCACATCTTTGTCTCCAGAGTTTGGTCACTGGATCTACAGGCTGGTCTTCTACTAAGAGTAGATCGAATATCCACGTAAGAT